>SKCR01046248.1:0-93749 GCA_019454045.1 Zanthoxylum bungeanum | reverse complement strand
TGCCTTAGCGTTTAAGGTATTTTCTTTTGAGTTGTTTGTTGCCACTCAAGTTTAATATTTGAATCTCAAAAGATGTATTTCTTTGAGACCCTGATCTGTGTTGAGAATTTTCTGAGGGCACGAGGCACATGTGTTGACGATCAATTGAGATACACGTAAATTGGCACGGACAGCCCTGAATTTTGGGGTCCTATGCGAGTTAGTAAAATGTGGGTAGTGGCCCTACAGATTCATAATTTAGAGCTAATGTTAGGGTTTTTTTTTTTTATATTTAAAAATCATCATATTTTGAGTTCAGTGGTAGCCCTGAAAATATGTAACCCCTTATTAATAAAAGAGAGATTATTTTGATTTTCTTATTATAATGTGTGTTAATTTTTCTTAGATTTAAGATTTCTGAACTGATTTGGGAGCCCAACCAACCACCTGTATGGGCTGTCCCATGACTGCCGGTTCCTGTTTATTTCTTTAAATATTGGATCATATTGAAAGCACATAACTTGCCATAATTCTCAAATTTTGTTTTTTAGCTTATACTCAACGTTGGCCGGGTCAGCCAAAGGGCAGAGCAGCCTGCAAGTCTTATGCTTGCTAGCAAGATCTGTCATGTAATGGTGCAATCTATTGAAATTCAGTAGCTGGTTAAACGTTGTGCCACCAATTGGATGATATTTCTTGTTTTGTTTATTTCCATTCTTTTGCTTCAATTTTCTTATGAGGATTTGAACAACAAGAGGGATTGCAAGAGCAATTGCTATTCCCACATCCCTTTCAAGTGCCAATTGCTTTCAAGGAGAGGACATCCATGGATTCTTTTTTCTTTTTTCCTTTTTCCTGCTCGGTGAAGGAGGAAGGTTGTTTAGTTTGAGTCGGTCAATGAGTTTGTAGGCTTATGATTTATATTATAAAGATAAGATATTATTTTTAAATTTTCTTTCTTATATATTATACCTTCACCCCATCCAAATCCCAAATTAAACATATTTCTAAGATTTAAACATGTGATATTTTACTTTTGACAAGAGTTGAACTAATTAGGTTATTGTTTGCACCCAAAATGTTCAGAGCCCAGCCCGATAAACAAGAAAGAGTTTGACTCAAGCCCAAAGAATCAAGATAAACATCGTCACATAAGAACTGCTTCAAAAGTGGAATGTGAATTCAGTTTCCTCCATAATGTGCATTATTTCCTCTATTATAATACAGTTTCCTCCAACTAAGGCAGATGAGAGCATGATGGATATAGTAGGAACATGGAGAAACAATTAGTGGCAAGATCATAAAAGGCAGAGAAGACATCACTCAAGGGGACCAACAATCAACTCAACAATAATAACAATCCAAAACATGTCTCATGCATTAATTTCTTCCGGTAGTTAATTTTCATTCGACATCTTCTCTATAATTGTAATATATTTTAATTCCTGTAAAACTTTAGAAGTATAAATACAATATGCTTGTTAATTAGGTCAAAGATGTTCATGTTGGACATGGAACAATTAATAGGAGTTTGAAACTCTAGATTAAAGCTTAGAGCTATGACTATCATTCTTTAATCACTTGACCACCTTTAGGTGAACTAGAATTGTTCATGAGACATTTCTTATTGGAATTCTAATTTGGTTTGTGTTTTGAATTCAAAATTTACGCATGTGCATATTTAGAATAAATTTATATTTTTTTTCTAATTAATCTTATTAATTTGTTTCCATGCATATCATATTCCAATTTAACTCTTAAAATTCATAAAATCACTTTTTATGATTAGAATATTCATGCATCTACTACATGTTATGGCATGTGAAAATACAAGAGTAGGCACCCTAAACTATATGACATGTTATTCAAACATTTCGAAATAAACATTTATAAAACATAAAATAAAATTGCATTGACCGGACTCTTATTTTTTTCTATACTAATCTAATTAATACGTAATATTTCAAGGCATCCTTTGGTCTTCAAGTCTCGCTCCATAGAGTGGTATTGAGTCATTTGGCTGCATCTGCACTCCAAAATGTATAACAAGTTACAACTTGAAATTTTTACATAGGAAATAAATTTACAACACTTGTAAAAATTTGGCCTTATGACTTTACATTCCTAAAACCAAAAATAGCACAAAAATAAGAACCGGAAAAAATTACGACGAATGCAATACATTCATCATATGAATCTAAAATAAACATTCATCACATGAATATTAAAACGTGTCTACTCATCACAACATGCACACTTACAATTTATATCACATATGAATCATTAAAAACATAAATTTTTAAGTTAAAAGAGAAGGGTTAAGAACACTTTTCAACCTCGCTTTTGATGTCAATTATAGGAAATGATTTTCCTTGCGTAGCGGAAACGCCTTAGGTATCGGGATCGACCTTGAAATTTTTTTCTTTCCCTCTCTTGACCGAATCTGACCAGCCTCTGCTCAGATATTTTGCTTCTGTTTCAACAATATTTCAGCCCCCGTACATAGGATGAACTAAGCTCCTTTGCGTTTAAGTTCAGCGTCGCGACGCGTGGTGATGTGCCTCACGACGCTTAATGTCACAACTTTCTGTCTTGATTTTCTTCATCACGGTGTCGCGACGCGAATGAGTGTACATCGTGACACGATCGTCTCCACATTGCGAAGCGATGGCGCTACTATCGCGACGCGTAGAGCTTGAAAGTTTCTGCCTGTATTTTATTCTTAGACGCATCGCGACGCTGAGTGAGAGTCGCAACGCGCTGGCTTTTTTCTGAAATATGTGTGCTGTCTTGAGTGTTTTCTTGGTGTTATATCCAAGCTCCAAACATAAAACATGTCAAGTATATAGAGAAAAGAAAGAAGAAGAAAGTTTGTTCCAACTTCGAATGATCTTCCGAGCTATGTCTCGCTACCAACAAAAGAAGTTTGGGCTTCACTCACAAAAACAAATCCATAACTCTTTAGAGATTCCAACAAGGTTTTGAAACCAACTCCCTAAAAATTTTAAAGATTGAGTTAAAATTTGTCACATCAAAATTTTTCTTCTCTCTTTTGTTATTCTTCTTTTTCTTTCAACGCTTAAGAGAAAACAAGAACAAGGGTGACTAGGTTTTTCAAGAATGAATTCTAGTCAAGAAAAAAACTTATTGTTTCCTTATATGCTTAGGGTTAATGTTAAATAAAAAAACATAAACATATTTATCTCATAAATTCAACCACCCCTATTTTCTACCCCTAATATTTACAACCAACTTATTAATTGTCATCATAATGATAATTAAATGTTATGTTGAAAATGTGTAAAAAATATTAATGAAATGTTGAATTTATACAAATTATATTTGAAAAATTCATCATTACAATAAAATGATATATCAAACAATTTAATATATATACACATTAATTATCTCACAATCATTTATTTAATAAAAACTTTATATTAGATATAATATAAAGTTACATGTGTGATAAAATATATTATTAATCTCATTAATAATAATATATCTATGTGAGTATATAATTGGACTATCCAATTATATTATTTTGCTATAGTGTATCGAGCTAGCACGGGTACCAAATGGATCTACGATTCTGATTTTCAATAATCATGCTATATTAATTAAACTCTTTAACCAAATATTCTGAATTATTAACTTCAGGTTATTCCACTAAAAATCCAAAGTTGCACTCTCGTTGTCGTAGATGGATAATATAAACCGAACTACATCGGTGTCCTTCGATATAGTCATTGCATACAGATTAACCATTCACGAGTATCTAATAATTAGAGCCGGGTCATATTGTCCGTTATACCCCTCTAATTATTTTTACGTTAAGTACTATTGATTCTCTAATGAATAATTTATTCATAACTATTATGAATATTAATCTTTCTATTCGCAATAGAAAAACTTGAATGCTCTAATCGTTCAAGTACCGAATCAACCCTTAAAGAAGATACTCATCTACTTCTTGTAAGAATGAGTGAACTCCATATCTATGTAAAACGTCTCAGCTACACAACAAACCATGTCGCCAAAGTACGTAGCTATTGGTCGGGATTGTTACACCAACATCACCTTTGTAAATCAAATGACATAGCCTGCCATACAGAAGTTCGCAGTACACTCAGGATTCAGATCAATCCATATATGACCATCTAGCATATCGAAATGAATTTCTTTATTTAACAAATATTATAAAAAATTCATTTTCATCTGGGTCCAGTCCTATATGATCACATCATATAAGGTGCCTTCATTCTCATGTCACCACATGGACGATCCCGGATCAAGATCGTCATACAATTATAGAATGGACCGCAACTATAGATAAAACGCAAATAAAGTATCTGATTTGCTTGCTCTCTATGTACTATTTTAGATTACTAACTTCAAATTTAAATCATTTTGTGTATGACACTCATACACTAAGTCTGAAGGCACATGAGTAATCATTAATCAATGGCAAGCAAGATAATTTATAAATAAATAATGCATCTTTTATTTCATAACAAATAATTTTGTTTACATTACATAAAACTCTAGGGCATATATCCCAAAATTTTAAATACATCAGCCATCTACATGACTATATCATATATTTGTTCATTTCTCATCTTATTGTAAAGTTAGGCCAACTGGTTACTTTAATAATAAATAAAGGAATGAGCCAACCTATGGCTTGCTAATTATGAGTGTGTCTCACAAGTAAAAAAGAAGATGAAAGATTTCCTTCAACCTTGGGGTCATTTCCTCCAAAGATTTCATAATTTCTTCCAACCTTTTGCATGAGATTCTTGAAGGAAAATAATCAAAGAAATGGCCATTCTGTAATCAAGGAAAAATAATACTACCAATAATATCATGCTTCTCGTAGTTCCGAGTCAAAATTCTACACTATAATATTCAAGCCTAAAACTGCGCATGAATGGCAGGCCAATGGCTGCAACAGATCATGCCCCTCCACCAAACACGCACAATTTCAATTTCTTCTAGCCTCAACACAAAAATTTCATACCACCCTTTTCAAATATAAAAGAAAGAGTAGCAAGCTAATGATTGCAATATACTCTCAGAATCATAAATCATTTAATAAATATCTATAACTTCCATTCCTCCACATACCAGACAAAATCCTTACACCTAAACACTTTTACAATGCCAAATCCATCCTAACAAGCATGCCATAAACTAAAGATTTTCAGAACCATAAGCAAAAGAATTACCTGGGGATTTAAAAAAAAATTCAAGATCTCAGATATTAAACCCCATGGAGCCGAATGATATAGCCAGGATTGAGCCTGATAGAGCCACGATTGACTAAGAAAGTGTGATGAGGTGGTTCATTGGGTTGATTCCTACAAGACTTCCTGCATTGGCTTCGATGTTTTTTTACTCTGGAACGCGCGATGCAGAAGGGATTGCCATTGAAGGATCACACATAGGGGTGAGTTTTGTTGCCGAATGACAATGTGTCAAGGCTGATCCAGCTGATGGAGGAGCACGCATCGTGGTGACTTCCTGAACTGGAATGCTTAGGGGTGACCGAAGAATTAGCAGAGGCTATTGTCGCTGATGGCTGTGATGGTGAAACGCTCGCTGACTATAGTCGTGCTGCTGGTGTCTGCGCTGGTGATGGAGGAGCGCTCGCTGGAGGAGATGGATACTGGCTCATATTGGAGAGCCTGCCGCCGTTGAAAGGGTGAGTGAGGAAGAAAGAGCGGTAGCCATGAAAGAGAAATTTTGTGGCGAGATAAAGATTGACTTTTTAATGTTTGTTTTATAAATTGAGTTTTTTTTTTTAGCTTTAGGGCTAGAAAATTGAAGAATGGTTTGAATTTAAGGGTTTGAAATTGGGGGATATTGTTGAGTTCAAGAAAAAAATTGAGAGGAATAGATAGAGAAGATATGTTAAATACTGCCTTTTATGCCAAAAGCATACGGTGGTTATTGTTTACCCCCAAAATATTCAAGTACGACCCAATTGGTAGAAGAATCAAGTCTAAGCCCAAGAGAATCAATGAGACGAATTATCTACAAATGGTTCCTCTAAAAAGCTGAACGTGTACCAATTTTCCTCCATCATGGAACAATTTCCTCAAAAAACAATTGAAAATGTGGATATCAATTGAAGGAGAGAAAGTAGTTGCATGACATTGGGAGCAAGTGAAAGAATGGGTGCTTGCAGGACTGATGATTGCTACCCGGACATGACAAGTTGTAGTAACATGGAGGAAGCGGTTGAATATAAGATTATAAATAGCAATGAAGATCGACATCATCAGGGGAACTCAATCCAACCAACAATCATCACAACAGCAGCAACAATCCAAAAATCCAATATGTCTTCTGCATTAATTCTTATGGTAGTTAATTTCCATTCAAACTCATTCTCGGTATTCCAACCTATTGCGATTCTTGTACAATTTTAAATTAAATAAACTATTTGATGAGCGGAAAATATATCAATATTTACCGCCCCTTTTACTTAATATTTTGTTTAGTTTCTCGGGTTTGATGAACGTTTTGATGTGTTTTAGTTTATTTTGCAGATAAAATAATATTGGAACTTAATGAAATCATTTATGATGAAATGTGGATCAAATAAGGGCAATTATTGGACTTGATATATTAATTTTGGAGATTGGAAACTTGAAAGGGCGTTTTTGACGAAGTGCAGTTTTGGAAATTCCAGTTTTGCGCATCTGTCGTATTTTGGGCATAACTTTTTACTCCGATATCGGATTGAGCTGATTCAAGTTTCAGATTAAAGAAGACTCAACGATCTACAACTTTGAAAGAGAAAATATTTTCAAATTATGATGATTTCATGACCGAAATTGATGAACCATCCAGAAGTGTGTGGAGTGTAATTATTAAAAGTCATTATCAATCATTTTCAAAGCAAAATATTAATTAATTAATAATTAATAAAAATTATCAAATCAACACCAAACAAGATAAGCAATTAGTGGAGCAATTATGGATTTGGTGGAGTAATTAGTGGAGAAATTAATAATGGATTTGGTGGAGAATTTGATGGATGATTTGATGGAGGCAAAATTTTGCCTATAAATACCAAGCCATTTCATTTGTAAAATTCATACTTTCTTCTAAGGAATTCCTTAAGAATACTAAGAAGATTGTATCTTGTTTGTTTATTTACAGCTTTCAGTAATTAATTTCCGCTTTCGCACTTTCTTTTCTTTACTTTTCAGTTTTTACTTTCCGCAATTTACTTTTACGCACAGTACTTTTCTTTCTTTAATTTTCAGTTTTTACTTTTCAGTAATGAGGAGGTAACTCCCCTTTACTGGGGTAAAAGGTAAAACTTTTATTACTAATATTTAGATTAATCTCCCTTAATTATAATATATAAACTAGTTAAAACCTGACTTAACGAGGATACCGCCATATTGGTCGGTTGGTAATTATTTAAATTGGTTTTAACCTGACTAAACTGGATACCGCCTGATTGGTCGGTTGGTAATTAATTATTAATTTGACTTAATCTGGATACCGCCTATATGGCTGGTTGGTAATTATCATGCAAAGTTAATATATTATATTAAGGGAGATATCTAAAATAGAAATAATAAAAGTGGATCATTTTACCTCAGCATTTTCTTTTATTGTAATTTTACTTTATTTACTTTTCAGCAATTTACTTTCAGCAATTTACTTTCAGCATTTACTTTTCAGTATTTAATTTTTAGTATTTTACTTTATGTCTTTTCTTTTATTTAAGTTTTTACTACCTGTAAATATGTGTCGTAACTAAGCCAGTTATCTGGGGTTGTGATGAAATCCAATATCACCGGTTTATAAGGGGTTAAATTATAGTTTGGGTAATATAAAGGTTTATTTATTAAGTCTTAATCCTAATGCTTTTTATTAACTGGTCATTAATAAAATTGAACTGGTAAATCTAAAATGAACTAGACATAAGGATTTTAGGTTTAAGACCTTAGACTTAATAGCTCACGATCTTCATTGAGGATAAATAACCCTTTAATAGATTTCCTTACAGGATAGGAATATACCTGTCGGGCGGGGGTAGCCATAATTGGAACTTAAACTTAATGAATCCAGATAATTTGGTTGACATAGACATATGGTTCAATTGTGTTAAACTGGGTATTTGTGTCTGATCATCGACAGAGGTTTACACATAATTTAGTGTTCCAGGTTAATAAATCAATATATTACCCAACTTTAAGATAACCACTTCATCTTTAAAATGATATTGGAAGAAATCACAACCCTAGATAGTTTTTAATATTGAATTTTCTTAAAACATATTTTCGACAATTTTATTTACTTGCTTTTAAATTTAGAATCGTCACCATTTCAAATCAATCAATCAAACAATCTGTTAGATACTAGTAATCATTTGACCTCATAAAATTAATAGTTTTGATATTAAGTCCTCGTGAGATCGATATTTTTATACTACTTGAACGATACGTGCGCTTGCGTTATACGTGTGTGTTTACGCCGGTCACTATTCAATTCCGGTAAAAGTTTATTTCTCAACAATCTCCAATTTCATTTATTTTACAGCATCCTCCTAAAATCTAATTGTTCATCTCTTTCGGATCTTAGAGAACTCATTAATTTTCAAAATCAATTTTGATTAAAAATCAGTAATTTACGTTGATGATCCGCTCATTTGATATGCCCAACAATACCAAATTTTTTCTGAGCCAACACTTAGATTTCAAAAAAAAAAAAAATAAAAAAAAAATTAGAGAGAGATCTCTCTCCAAATCTGAGCCGTTTAATCAAAATCCAACATCCGATACCGGAGCGGGAATGTACGAGAGCCCCTGGACCCTAATTACAAACACCAACTCGTTTTGCTATTCGCGTCACGCTCACGCCTCGTGAGAGCTTTCCATCTTTGGCGTCTTTAATTCGTCAAAAATATTTGCAATTTCATCCTTCAACTGTCGTAATATTTCAGTAAATACACTTTAATTTCAGTTTTATTTTTCTACAGAATAATCTCTGTGACGACTTCAGTTCCCTTCGAAAATTCTCATTGCATTGGCAAAATGGTGCGAAAATTCTAAATTCTTGTTTCAATTTCTCTTTTCGTTTTCATTTTCTTTAAATTGTTTAAATCATTACTGGTTCCTTTCTGTTCAGACATGAGTTTCATCAAAGGCATCATCGACTCTCTCAGCTCAATTTTCTCCGACGACAGCTCATCTTACGAATCCGATCGAAACCCTAGCTCCTCGACGATGGACTCTGTAGCAGGAAATTCAATTACAAACGAACGAACCGCATATAAGCTCAAAGGATACTTTGATTTAGCCAAAGACGAGATCGCCAAGGCCGTTAGGGCTGAAGAATGGGGCTTAGTAGACGATGCCATTATTCATTACAAGAACGCCCAGCGGATTTTGATGGAAGCTAGTTCCACTCCAGTGCCTTCTTATATTAGCCCTAGGTATTGAGAATTCATATTGATTTTTTGTTTCTGTTAATAATTTAAACTTAATTGGTGATATATTTTTGTGACAGTGAACATGAGAAGGTGAAATCGCATCGCGAAAAGATATTGAAATGGCAGAGTCAAGTGTCTGATAGATTACAAGCACTGAATCTGCGGGCAGGGGGCACATCTACAAGCAAGGTATGCTTCTTCAAATTTAAGTGCGTGTAACTAACTGTAGGTTTCTGATTTGTAATTTGAAACTTGGATATTTTGATCTGGCTGGTGGTGGTGATTTGTGACATTTTGTTGATTCAACATTAGAATGGTGTTAGTTTTATATGAACTAATTAATAGGCGTTGCAGCTTGTGTAATGTCCTTATGTACTTGTGTGTCCTTGTAAATTAGGAGGATAAGGCATATTACTAGATTCCTTTGGTGCTATATTTGATATTTCTAGTATACATTTTTGTATGAAATGTGCCTATTTTTTTTAAGTAAATTCTAATCTTTGAACGACCTACATTTGTTTGATAAGGGATTTCCGATTTTTATCGAGTGTAGTGTTTGTTTCTTTAAATCATATATTCATCTTTTCTGCTATCACACATTGAATGGATGCATTTAACTATATTACCCGTCATTGAAATTAAGGTATGAAAAAGGATAAGAAATATTGAGAAGGATAAGAAATTCTTATAAAATAAGCAAATTGAGGATATGATCAAAATTATCTAATAAACACTTTTGTGGATATCAAATTATCAATATAGGCGTCACCAAACCCTTGTCAATCTTGATAAGCAGGATGTGTGTTATGGTTATTGAAGATTGTTTTATGAAGGTTTTGGTCCTTTTGGAGTTGCTTTTTCTCTAATAAATATTAAATATGTATTCGTGGAAGCAACTGAATCTATTTTATTAATGAGACAAGTTAAAGATTCAGATAATGGTTACCTGCAATTACACGATTCTTCTTCCTTTTTTCCGGAAAAAAAACCACATGGTTAACTTAAATCCAGGTTGTTGGCTTCATTTTTCATCTTTTCTTTTCCTAATGTCTGTAATGATTCAATGTTTCCTAGAATCATCATTGTTCTTTCTTCTCGAAGAAAATTTGTGCAAAATTTTGAGCTATGGGTTGCTGATAATTTTTTATATATTTTACTGGCATGTTTTTATTTTACAAAATTTTTGCAGAGCACCTTACCTCATGCACAAACTGCTGCAGTTTCATCAACTTCAAACTTCAGGAAAAACATGTCACCAAATTCTCCGCGTTCTATTAGAAGCAATCCAGTGGTGAGGAATCAGACAGAAAAAGTTGCAAGCTCTAAACCTGTGGCAGAAGCTGGTAATAGTTATGAGTCAAAATTGGTTGAAATGATAAATACAGCAATAGTGGATAGAAGCCCATCTGTTAAGTGGGAAGATGTTGGTGAGAATTCTTTACTTCTTTTTTGCTTGATTATTTTGGATTGAAATTGCTTCTCATCTGAGTTTTCTGCAGCTGGTCTAGAGAAAGCAAAGCAAGCTTTAATGGAAATGGTTATTCTGCCAACTAAAAGAAGGGATTTGTTCACTGGCCTCCGTAGACCTGCTAGAGGTAACTATTTATCAATCCATTAAGGCAGTGATGCAGCGGTTAAATACTTGTTTCATGAGCAGAAGTTCTGAATATTGGTTTTTAGGTCTGCTTCTCTTTGGTCCACCTGGAAATGGGAAGACCATGCTTGCCAAAGCAGTGGCGTCAGAGTCACAGGCAACATTTTTCAATGTTTCTGCATCTTCCCTGACTTCGAAGTGGGTGTGTCTCTGTCTGTATTGTATCTTTATTTTATCAATTCTTAATTTCTCCTTGTATTGGTTAATTGGTGGTATAAGTCGTAACGCATTTTAACTTGTACTGTGCTAGGTAGGAGAGGGTGAAAAGCTCGTCCGTACTCTCTTCATGGTAGCTATATCTAGACAGCCATCTGTAATTTTCATGGATGAAGTATGCTGCTACTCCTGGAATCTTCGATCTCCATTATGTGAAAACATGCCACTCCTGTTTCACATTGGTTCTGTCGTGCATGTTGTTATGCTTGCATTGATATTTGAAAATGAAAGAATGGTTGCATGATTTTATTAGTTTTCTTTGTTTTTGATACCACTAAATACGATATGATAATTCAATCTCAGATTATGTTGGTTTCTGGTTCACTATGAGAATTAGATAGTAATTCTAACTGGTAGGGCTGATTTGAACATGATATTAGATAAATGTCATTTGCTGATTTCTCTTTTACTCAAATTTCTCTGTTGTGATTCATTCTCAGCTTATTCTACCTAGATGGTCATGGTCTTGATGATGCATTTTTTAATGTGATTGTTAACAGATTGATAGTATAATGTCAACAAGGATGGCTAATGAGAATGATTCGAGCAGACGGTTAAAGTCCGAGTTTCTAATACAGTTTGATGGAGTGACATCGAATCCTAAAGATTCAGTGATTGTCATGGGTAAGCTTTATATCTTTAACCAAATCATGCTTCATCCTGACCATTTGGATATGTCCTTTCTGCTGTTGTTTGGGTCACATCTTCCATTAATTTGTATGCTACCATGTCCAATCTGATGGTGACTATGACTTTAGTGTCTTCACTTGGCCAAACTGCTTTGATCAACTGAAATAATGCTCAACTTTAATGTTTACAGTGAACAAAAATATTAATACTTGGTTCTTAAGTTTTTGGAGTGTTGAAGAAGCTTTTGTAGCTTGGAGAATGTATACATGTGGCTTTGAGAATTGAGAACCTAAATTATTAATTTATATCACTGGCCAGTTGGGACCTGTCAAGTCAATCCCTTAGACTCAAGGGCACGTGTTTTTGATCCATATATCAAGGATAAGGAATTCTGGTTTTGTTTCATGTACTTCAGTATCCTCTGATCATGCATCTTAGAGTCCCTTCTCATTTACTAATCACTTGATTTTTCTTTTAATGCAGGTGCTACTAATAAGCCACAAGAATTAGATGATGCAGTTCTTAGGAGATTGGTTAGTACATTGCGTAAAGTATATGTGAAGTGATTGCAGGACATGCTTATGGACCATTAATAATGATTTTATACTTCAAATTTTGTGATAATTTCCATACAGTTGATGTCTTTTTGTTGAAATTTATGTCATTGATACAAATTTTGACTCTTAAATAGCCGTTTTATTTTACTTTAGTGACTCATCTAATGTGATACCTGAACCAGGTGAAGAGAATATACATTCCTTTGCCAGATGAAAATGTTAGGAGACTTCTTCTTAAACACAAACTGAAGGGCCAAGCATTTTCCTTACCTGGTAAATTTATCATAAAGGTGTTTTTTGCCTATCAATTCATTCAATTGATTCTCTATAGTTTATAAAGGGTTCTGTTTCGATCTCATTATTTTACTTTATTGGTAAATTATCCATCCCCTTTTCTTTACTCATCTAACTGTTGATTCTTTATTATTCTGCAATTTATTCTCATATTATAATTCGGGAAATACAGTTCACTGGCATATATCCTTGCATTGTTGTTAAAATGCCCCTTCACTAAACTGCAGTGAAAAATACTTGATAATTTGATCATCTTTATCTCTGACAGGTGGAGATCTAGAAAGGCTTGTGAGAGAGACAGAAGGTATTAAGATGTTTATATGTTGTATGATAACCTTTTCAATATATTGCTTCACTGATTGTAGCAATGTGCACAAATTTATAATTGGTAGGCCACTACAGAACTATCCCAAATGCCGGAATGAAGTATGCCACTAGTGATATAACCTATCCCAATGTTAGAATTTTTTTTACTTTGCTATTTTGGAAAAAAAAAAAAAATTAGATGGTCTAGCACGAGACTTCTCACACTGTTGGTTTTAGGGAGGATTCAATGTGTACTTAGTCTTATTCTTGTTTTTTTGCAAAGAGATTGTTTCCGTGACTCAAACTTATGATCTCTAGGTCATAATGAAGTAATATTTGCCATTACACCAAGGCCCGAAAAGAAAAGAAAATATAAACTTAATGGGGTTATCTTTTGATGTATAGGATATTCTGGGAGTGATTTACAAGCCTTGTGTGAAGAAGCTGCGATGATGCCAATTAGAGAACTTGGTACTCATGTTCTTACTGTCAAGGCAAATCAGGTAAAACCAGCAAGAAAATCTCTCTCTCTCTCTCTCTCTATTTCTGACTTCGTGAATGAGGTAGGTCACTTCAATTTGATACTAATTCATATGCTACGATACCCAGCTAAGACCACTTAGATATGAAGACTTTCAGAAGGCGATGGCTGTCATTAGACCGAGTTTAAACAAGAGCAAGTGGGAAGAGCTTGAACAGTGGAATCGGGAGTTTGGCTCTAACTAAAAATCTCTCATCACACATGCTGAAATATAATATGCTTGAAACCATTGCCTGTCGGCTTCACTAGCAAAAATTAAACCGGCGCGCAAGGGGGAAATTGAAAATTCTCCAAGTATGGCAAACCTGGGCTATCTGAAACTTTGTATATGTAAATTATTCTTCATATTCTTTTGCAGGAATGTTGTATGTAATATTTTTTTTAAAAAAAAATCTAAATAACGAAAATTATGTGTGTTGAAAGAAATTTCAGAATGTTAATGGACACAGAGACAGAACTAAAACTTGATGGTTTTTGAAATTGCAAGTTTGCTTTCAAGTTGCTTGTAACTGAAAAGAGACAGGAGGAAAGTACAGTCGAGACCAGAAAATGAATAGGATACTGGTGGCATCAGAAATTTTACAAAAATGGTGATCCAATGAATATATATCATGTGTTAATAAATAAATCTCTCTCTATTATTATTAGTTAATTTCAAATTTAATATATATTTATCAAATCATTGATGATCAATCGTATTACGTCATCCATATATATACGGCAATTCTACATAAGTCTTTCTTTCAAACAAAAAAATCAACAATGCTATTTATATTACCGCCCGATCACAGAATTTCTGCTATTCATACATACCTAAAACAGTGGTTTCAAATTAAATAATTTAATTAATTAATGAATTGATTATTTTAGTTATAAAAAAGATTAAAATTATGTATTTAGAGAATATCGTGTATATATATATATATATATATATATATATATATATATATATATAATATATATATATATATATTTTAAAAAAAAATCGCTTGTGGATGTCGAATAATCAAAAAAGTCTAATGATGATACCGCATAGTGACTTGAAACCTATATAATGATGAGATCATAGACTTAAGTCACCATAAATGCAAGACACACGATTTATAAAAAAATTAATATAATCCCACTAGCGTTTAGATTTAAAGTCAAGTTGACTTAATGATACTGGTAGCTAGGTAGCTAGGGGTGTTCATAGGGTCGGGTTGAGGGGCAACCGGACCCGTAATAATCCGATCCGACCCGGTCGAGTAAATTCATTTTCGGGTCAACTTTGACCCGACCCGATATTTCGGATCGGGTCACGGGTTTTGAGCAGAAAAATCGGGTCTGACCCGACCCGATCCGAAGTAAATGATTTTATAATTATAATATATATAGTTTTAATAATACGATTTTAACAAGATATAATTGTAGTTGAAATGGCAATGTCCTGACTTTGTCTTCGTTTGCTCTCCGGTTTGAATCTCAGCAACTTACTCATTTTTTAAAAATTTTATTTTTGAATAAAGTGCTTATAAGTTACCGTTGGACTCGAACTCTGGATTATGTTGATGTTAAATAAGACACTTTGCCGATTCTGCTACTTACTGCCATGTGATAATTTGTATCAAAAAAATATATAAATTATATTTACTGTATATTATGTTGACCCGACCCAACCCGCAGCTTTTTGACCCGACCCGATGGGTAAAAAAAAATCAAAAAATCCGACCCGATCCGACCCGTGAACACCCTTACTAGTAGCCGGTGGGAGAACCATATACCACCCCACATTTTTGGGAAATAATAATTTAGAGTGGGCTATATGTCCAACAAGCATTCACACATGAATGAGGTTCTATAAGAAGACAAAATCGTTCGCATCAAACAGACAATTGGTTATATTTTAGGCTGTCAAATTTTCGATGGTTAACTAAAATTCAAATTCAAATTCCCTCTCAAAATAATAATAATAATAATAATAATTTATGTTAACCCATATATGATATAATTATAAATACCCCCTCCCAAAATTTCCCAATGAAAGCCTTTTCACTGAGAAGTGAACTGCAATCAGCCCAAAGCCCCGAATGGATTCGAAAATGGTTGAACAAGAAGATGATCGCAGACGAGAATGGTCCTTAAAAGACTTCGAAATCGGGAGACCTCTCGGCAAGGGCAAATTCGGCAGCGTTTATCTCGCCCGAGAAGTCAAGGTTTCTCTTCATTTTCTCGCCGAAAATCCTTCTATTTCTCTCCATTTTCCCTAAATTTTTTGTTGCTTGTTCCAGAGCAAATATCCAGTGGCGTTGAAGATAATATTCAAGGAGCAAATTGAGAAGTACAAAATTCAACATCAATTGAGGAGAGAAATGGAAATTCAATCGAGCTTACGTCACCCTAATATCCTGCGCCTCTACGGCTGGTTTCATGATTATGACCGTATTTTCTTGATTCTCGAATACGCTCATCGCGGTGAGCTTTACAAAGAGCTCAGGAAGCACGGTCGTTTTACTGAACAGCAAGCCGCCACGGTAGTTTTTTTTTTTTTTTTTTTTTTTTTTTTACAAGTAATTATTATTTTTAAAAAAAAAGAAAGAAAGAAATTAAAAACAATAATGGCTTACATTGTATTTGTTCTCTTTGAATTTCAGTACATTGCAAGTCTTACTAATGCATTGGCCTATTGTCACGAGAATCATGTGATTCATAGAGATATAAAGCCTGAAAATCTGTTGCTTGATCATGAGGTATATATATACACACACACTATATGACCTTTTTAATTTGTTTATTTTCCTAAATTGATCTTGATTATTGTTAGTTTCATTTAGAAAATTTACAAAACATATATGTGTTTGAATACAACTTTGATTCATGAATGTTGTGTTGTCCCTCATTAGGCGAAGTTGATGAGTCGTAAATTATATTCCATGTAGTAGTATCGTGTTTCGAGTCAATTTGTAGGGGAAAAAATCGATTCAATGTTTGCTTTTTGGATCATGATTAACACATTTTATGCTAACAACATTTGGATGCTTGATAGTTACGAATTGTCCTTGCTTTTGTTTAACTTTTGCTAACAACTTTTAGAGCATGAGCATGTTTACATACCCACTTATAAGACACAATTATAGCTTCTAAATGATTTAGTTGATTTGCTGTACATGCGCACCTGCATCATGTTTGTGAACAAATTAGGGCAGATATTTTGGATTAATGTTTGAATGCGATTCTATACGCAGGGTCGATTGAAAATTGCTGATTTTGGATGGTCAGTACAGTCAGAAAGCAAGAGACGCACCATGTGTGGAACGTTAGATTACTTGGCCCCGGAAATGGTGGAAAACAAAGAACATGATTATGCTGTTGATAACTGGACCTTGGGTATTCTTTGCTATGAGTTCCTCTACGGTGCTCCTCCATTTGAGGCTGAGTCTCAAAAAGACACATTCAGAAGGTTAGGGAGGATCGTTGGGGGTGCTTAATTCGTATGTTTACTCTATTTTGTGAACTGGATTTTATGCGTACGAATGTTTATGTTGTGTTTCGCAGGATCGTGAAAGTTGACCTGAGCTTTCCTTCCACTCCTATTGTCTCTCCTGAAGCCAAAAATCTCATCTGCTGCGTAAGTTTTTCATCTGCTCTCTTCATTTTGGCTGTGACTGGA
Source organism: Zanthoxylum bungeanum (assembly GCA_019454045.1). NCBI lineage: Eukaryota > Viridiplantae > Streptophyta > Magnoliopsida > Sapindales > Rutaceae > Zanthoxylum > Zanthoxylum bungeanum. The sequence continues at coordinate 76,466 of SKCR01046248.1, read as the reverse complement.
TTCTAATTACCTTCCTGAATCCTGACTATGCGAACCAAAACCTTTGCAGCTTCTAGTGAAGGATTCCTCCAAAAGGCTCCCTCTTCAGAAGATTATGGAGCACCCTTGGATTATCAAGAATGCAGACCCTAAGGGTACTTGCGATATGTATGTAACTGGAAAAGCAGAGAGCTTGTAAGATATTTCAGTCCATTATCTCATTTTGTTTGTAATCTCTAAAACTCCCAAGACCATTTGATCTCTCTAAACTATGAAACCTAACGGGAGTAAATATAGAGAAATGGATTTTGATTTTCCAAAATGTATTGGCTGTATCAATCATCAGCAGTAATGATGCTAGTTTTTAAATAACTAGACAATAGTCTTTGAACTTGTTGACGGATGATTTTCGTCACAGGGGTAGTTTCGAGATAACTCTCCCGAGACAATCCTTCTTCAACCTTGAATTTGTTTGGTTATGGGAGACCAAAAGCAAATGTGGCAAAAGACAAAATAAACACAAAAATCGACAAAGAGCGTTTAACGTGGTTCGACAGAGCTAATCCAGCCTACGTCCACGGGTACAAAGTAGATGGGGTTATTTTATTACCAAACCGAGCTCTACCGACCTGTTTAGGGACAGGTCTAACAGTAACCGAGCTGTCGGTTGTTCTTTGAGTTTCTTACAAGTAGTAAGAGAATAAAAAAAATTTCAACCCTTACAAATGAGATCACTATCTCCTTATATACTAATGGATATATAATACTGTTTCTATATCTTTGTGATGTCAGAACTGCAGGTCTGCAAGTTTCTGGTGATTTGACAAGCTCTCTTCCCCACTCTGCCATCGCCGAAAGCAAAGTCTACCCTCTGATTTCCCGTCACATCACACTGTAAAAGTACACTGTCACACCTTCATTAATGATGACAGCCTGTTACATTTCAAATATGAAAGTTGATTTCAGAGGGAAAAGTCTAAACTATCTTGATTATGTGTCGGTTATAGGACGTCGGCCATTAAACTTGCCAAACATTGCTCCCCCCGATCCATAATATCCGAGCTCATCAACTTGTTCCAGGAGGTAAGATAACATCAAACCGAGTCGTCGGTCTGTTGTGGTCGGCCTCGGTTCTGATGGTGTCGGTTTATGAAATCTGCGCCAGATTCGAGGAAGAAGTGCTCAGATTCTCTTACTGCCCGAGAACTGACCAATACATCTGGACGTCTGATCCTCCAAAAATGAAAATTCTCTATTTGCCCTTGCCGAATTGTTTGAATATCTTACTTGTAGAAATCCCCATCAACATTTGTCCCCTAGTTCTTAGTTCCAACGAATGTGCGAGCTGTCGGTTTAGGGACAGGTCTAACAGTAACCGAGCTGTCGGTTGTTCTTTGAGTTTCTTACAAGTAGTAATAGAATAAAAAAAATTTCCAACCCTTACAAATGAGATAACAATCTCCTTATATACTAATGAATATACAATATTGTTCCTATATCTTTGTGATGTCAGCACTGCAGGTCTGCAGGATTCCGGTGATTTGACAAGCTCTCTTCCCCAATCTGTCATCGCCGAAAGCAAAGTGTACCCTCTGATTTCCCGTCACATCATGCCGTAAAAGTACACTGTCACTCCTTCATTAATGATGACAGCCTGTTAGATTTTGAATATGAAAGTTGATTTCAGAGGGAAAAGTGCAAATTATCATGATTACGCGTCGGTTATAGGACGTCGGCCAGTAAACTTTTCGAACACCTCGATCGCTCCCCCGATCCATAATATCCGAGCTCATCAACTTGTTCCAGGAGATAAGAAAATATCAAAACGAGCCGCCGGTCTGTTGTGGTCGGCCTCGGTTCTGATATTTTATGTCTATGAAATCTGCGCCTGATCCGAGGAAGAAGTGCTCGGATTCTCTAACTGCCCGAGAACTGACCAATACATCTGGACGTCTGATCATCCAAAAATAAAAATTCCCTCTTTGCCCTTACCGAATTATTTGAATATCTTAGTTGTAGAAATCCCCATCAACATTTGTCCCATAGTTCTTCGTTCCAACAAGTGTGCGAGCTGTCGGTTTAGGGACAGGTCTAACAGTAACCGAGCTGTCGGTTGTTCTTTGAGTTTCTTACAAGTAGTAATAGAATAAAAAAAATTTCAACCCTTACAAATGAGATCACCGTCTCCTTATATACTAATGGATTTACAATACTGTTCCTATATCTTTGTGACGCCAGCACTGCAGGTCTGCATATTTCCGGTGATTTGACAAGCTCTCTTCCCCAATCTGCCATCGTCGAAAGCAAAGCCTACCATCTGATTTCCTGTCACATCACGCCGTAAAAGTACACCGTCACATATTCATTAATGATGACAGTCTGTTAGATTTTGAATATGAAAATTGATTTCAGAGGGAAAAGTCCAAACTATCATGATTACACGTTGGTTATAGGACATCTGCCAGTAAACTTGCCGAACACCTCGATCGCTCCCCCCGATCCATAATATCTGAGCTCATCAACTTGTTCCAAAAGGTAAGATAACATCAAACCGAGCCGTCGGTCTGTTATGGTCGGCCTCGGTTCTGATGTTGTCGGTCTATGAAATCTGCGCCAGATTCGAGGAAGAAGTGCTCGGATTCTCTTACTGCCCGAGAACTGACCAATATATCTGGACGTCTGATCCTCCAAAAATGAAAATTCCCTCTTTGCCCTTGTCGAATTGTTTGAATATCTTAGTTGTAGAAATCTCCATCAACATCTGTCCCCTAGTTTTTGGTTCCAACGAGTGTGCGAGCTGTCGGTTTAGGGACATGTCTAATAGTAACCGAGTTTTCGGTTGTTCTTTGAGTTTCTTACAAGTAGTAATAGAATAAAAAAATTTCCAACCCTTACAAATGAGATCACCATATCCTTATATACTAAAGGATATATAATATTGTTCCTATATCTTTGTGACGCCAGCACTGCAGGTCTGTAGGTTTCCGGTGATTTGACAAGCTCTCTTCCCTAATCTGTCATCGCCGAAAGCAAACCTACCCTCTGATTTCCTGTCACATCACGCCGTAAAAGTACATTGTCAAGCATTCATTAAAGATGATACTCTGTTAGATTTCGAATATGAAAATTGATTTCAGAGGGAAAAGTCCAAACTATCCTGATTACACGTCGGTTATAGGACGTCGGCTAGTAAACTTGCCGAACACCTCGATCGCTCCCCCCGATCCATAATATCTGAGCTCATCAACTTGTTCCATGAGGTAAGATAACATCAAACCGAGCCACCGGTCTGTTGTGGTCGGCCTCGGTTCTAATGTTGTTGGTCTATGAAATCTGCGCCAGATCCGAGGAAGAAGTGCTCAGATTCTCTTACTGCCCGAGAACTGACCAATACATCCGGACGTCTGATCCTCCAAAAATGAAAATTCCCTCTTTGCCCTTGCCGAATTGTTTGAATATCTTAGTTGTAGAAATCCTCATCAACAGTTGTCCCATAGTTCTTGGTTCCAACGAGTGTGCGAGATGTCGGTTTATGGAGAGGTCTAATAGTAACCGAGCTGTCGGTTGTTCTTTGAGTTTCTTACAAGTAATAATAGAATAAAAATTTTTCCAACCCTTACAAATGAGATCACCGTCTCCTTATATACTAATGGATATATAATATTGTTCCTATATCTTTGTGACGCCAGCACTGCAGGTCTGCAGGTTTCCGGTGATTTGACAAGCTCTCTTCCCCAATCTGCCATCGCCGAAAGCAAAGCCTACCCTCTGATTTCCTGTCACATCACGCCGTAAAAGTACACTGTCACGCCTTCATTAATGATGACAGCTTGTTAGATTTCGAATATGAAAGTTTATTTTAGAGGAAAAAGTCCAAACTATCCCGATTACACGTAGGTTATAGGACGTCGGCTTGTAAACTTGCCGAAAACCTCGATCGCTCCCATCTGATCCATAATATCTGAGCTCATCAACTTGTTCCAGGAGGTAAGATAACATCAAACCGAGCCGCCAGTCTGTTGTGGTCGGCCTCGGTTCTGATATTGTTGGTCTATGAAATCTGTGCCAGATCCGAGGAAGAAGTGCTCGGATTCTCTTACTGCTCGAGAACTGACCAATACATATGGACGTCTGATCCTCCAAAAATGGAAATTCTATCTTTGCCCTTGTCGAATTGTTTGAATATCTTAGTTGTAGAAATCCCCATCAACATATGTCTCATAGTTCTTGGTTCCAACGAGTGTGCAAGCTATCTGTTTAGCGATAGGTCTAACAGTAACCGAGTTGTCGGTTGTTCTTTGAGTTTCTTACAAGTAGTAATAGAATAAAAAAATTTTCGACCCTTACAAATGAGATCATCATCTCCTTATATACTAATGGATATACAATATTGTTCATATATCTTTGTGACGCCAGCACTGTAGGTCTGCAGGTTTCCGGTGATTTGACAAGCTCTCTTCCCCAATCTGCCATCGCCGAAAGCAAAGCATACCATCTGATTTTTTGTCACATCACGCCTTCATTAATGATGACGACCTGTTAAATTTCGAATATGAAAGTTGATTTCAGAGGGAAAAGTCCAAACTATCATGATTATGCGTCGGTTATAGGACGTCGGCCAGTAAACTTGCCGAACACCTCGATCGCTCCTCTGATCTATAATATTCGAGCTCATCAACTTATTCCATGAGGTAAGATAACATCAAACCGAGCCGCAGGTCTGTTGTGGTCGGCCTCAATTCTGATGTTTTCGGTCTATGAAATCTGCGCCAGATCAGAGGAAGAAGTTCTCGGATTCTCTTACTGCCCGAGAACTGACTAATATATATGGACGTCTGATCCTCAAAAAATGGAAATTCCCTTTTTGCCCTTGCCGAATTGTTTGAATATCTTAGTTGTAGAAATCTCCATCAACATCCAACCGTTAGGTGGTTGGCCTTAAAAGTCATGTAGAAAACTATTATGGCGCCAACTCAGGTAATCCCCAATATCTTCATATGATTCGTCCTTAAGCCGAAATCAGGCGCTCGGTGGGACATAACCCGACCCCGAGGTTGGAGAGACCAGTAGCCTCGGTGGAACGAGTCCAGCCCCGAGCTGGTGGGACATAACAGACTCGGCAGAACGAATCCAGCCTCGAGCTGGTGGGACATAACAGACTCGGTGGAACGAATCCAGCCCCGAGCTGGTGGGACATAACAGACTCAGCGGAACGAATCCAGCCCCGAGCTGGTGGGACATTTGGGACTTACATGAGGGAAGATTTCAATCTCTGATGCTCTGCGGATCCCAGCGCGGTAGTCCCCTTGCCGGGCATCGGTGAAAAACAAAAATAGAACAAGATAAAGTTAACAAAATGGAGGTGATTTAGCACATACTCCACACAAACCCAAAAATAATAACAACTCGGGTGCCCCGAGGCAGGATCCTGCCTGGTACCTCCCAAAACACAATTATGAATCCTACAACTCAGCGTCCCGGCTAGTCGGGCTACGGATCGATGAGCGGCCGAGACCCTGAGGGCAGAAACCTCCTCATGCTGGGCAGCTTTGGAGTCTGCAAGCGCTATGAGGGCAGAAACTTCCCCGTGCCATGCTTCTCATGATCTGAGGCGGTTAGGCAGATATCTCATGGGGGAAGAAGACACCCCGTGTGCGCTATCCCTTGGGTGTTTCTCAATGAGACTATTTGATAGAATATCTTTTCTACGATCTCGAGTAATAAAATTATTTTGTTACTTGGTGGTTAACATTGGATGTTGTCGATTGGAGAAAAGATTTGACTTTGTGAAGTCAAATGTGAAAATGATAAACTGTAATGGAACTACACAATTAATAAGATGAAAAGACCTTTAGACAACTACCGTATAAGTCCTATAGGATGTCAGAATCATTTACAAAGTACCTAATACTTAATGGTTCTGATGTTTTCTTATCGAAGAAAATTATCCTATAACTTATAGTGGGATCGATATTTGATATTGATTTCAGAAATTACCATTGAACCATAGATCTAAGATTGTTCATGGCTTACGAAGATCAAGTTTTGAACTTGATTAAGCTTTCGTTATGAATAATTCATAAAATATGCAAATTATTTGTGCAGCAAAAGCCAAGTGAGCTCGATAAAGGCTTGACCTTTATAGTATGACAGTGAGAAAAGTTATGCTCAGTAGTCTATTGTAGATACTGAGAAAACTTTTCTCTCGTCCCACTGATTGAACGATTAAGGATCTGTTGGTTAATGTCGATATTCATCAGTGAATTTTGGCTAAAGAATGCAAAATGGCGTTATTGGGTGATTTCTTCGAATGAGAGATCCGTTGCGATTTCTTTGTTTGAAGAATTCATTCTAGAATGGCCATAGAGTTTGTATTCTGCTAAGATCACAGTTTGATATACTAGCTTATGGAGCCTATTGTAGACTCAGATAAGTTTTCCGAAAATATGTGTTCTCTGTTTTTGATATTAGTCAGATTGTCTGGTTTTATCGAAGTATAGAGAATACGTGTTTGTCAATAGGGTCAGTGAGAGTGTACAAATTTCTTTCTAGTATTATATATCCAAATTCTTCTTTTCTTCGTGGAAGCAATGAGAGTAGTCTCTGTTATATTTGATATAAAGTTTTATATATTATATAAAACTGGTGGACTTGTGAGAAATTCCCATTAATCACATATTAGATATGATCTAATAAAGGACACAATTAGACTATCTGTATGACAGTTAGTATAACTGTTTGACAGTTAACGTGTCTTTTATGTATATAATATTCATCTTTCGTAAAGAATGATTCCTTTGTCTAAAGATAGATTGATTGGAATGTCTATTGTAGACTATGGAGCCTACAAAAGATGAATGTCTATTGGAATGTCTATTGTCTACAATAGGCTCCATAAGCTATCAAAAGATAGCTTATGGAGCCTATTGTAGACTCAGATAAGTTTTCCGAAAATATGTGTTCTCTGTTTTTGATATTAGTCAGATTGTCTGATTTTATCGAAGTATAGAGAATACATGTTTGTCAATAGGGTCAGTGAGAGTGTACAAATTTCTTTCTAGTATTATATATCCTAATTCTTCTTTTCTTCGTGGAAGCAATGAGAGTAGTCTCTGTTATATTTGATATAAAGTTTTATATATTATATAAAACTGGTGGACTTGTGAGAAATTCCCATTAATCACATATTAGATATGATCTAATAAAGGACACAGTTAGACTATCTGTATGACAGTTAGTATAACTGTTTGACAGTTAACGTGTATTTTATGTATATAATATTCATCTTTCGTAAAGAATGATTCCTTTGTCGAAAGATAGATTGATTGGAATGTCTAGTCAATCTTATGTATCATATGATGATGGAGTAATGAATACTATATTATGTGTGATTAAAGATATCAATTTAATCGTAAATGTTACGAGTTATTTTGATATACTGCAGACCATATGATGGATATTGAAACATATTCTTTGTGATCTTTGAGATATTAAGAACTAGTTTCTCATACTTGGAGAATTTAATCAGCAACCATAAAGTCAGATTAATTTTGATTCTAATTATGACATTAGATGATCTATGTCATATAAAGTCAGAAAAGATGCAGTGGGAGTGTCACCGTTGATTACTAAACTAGTGGAATTAGTTATAACTTATGAAGTATTGACTTACGAAGTTGCATAGTGACCTAATAGATTAGAAGTTTTCATTATTAATGTAGTGTTTACGGTTGTCTTAAAGTATTTGGATTTGATTTCTAAATACATTAGACAACTTAGTAGTAATAGCACAATATTGATATTGCATCTGAGTCATATTGATGTAGGATTTGAATTCTACAAAATATGAATGATGCTAGTTAAGGAAAACGGTTGGGTTTGTTGGACAGACTCGATTTTTTTTAAAGCAGACTTACTTGTTGTTGCCTAACTCTTGAGTGCTGGTGAGCTCTTGAGGGCCATGAGTATGCGATACACATTAAGATGTGTATAGGATACCATGGATTAACACTAGAACAAGTGAGAGAAATTGTTAGGGTTGGTGCTCGGAGTGTCAATCCGAGTCGTATTTATGTCCGATTCATAAATACGAATAATTATATTTTCCATAATATTACTATTTTAACAGTATCACCCTTATCTTTTATATGCTTATTCGATCTAATTGCGATTAGATATCTTATTATGATTAAATCAAAACTGAATCTGGTTAAGTGATAAATGTATATTAGACAAAGACCCTAGGATTTACAGTATAGTGCGCAGTTACAATGTAGTTTGTAATTGACATTGGAAAGTGCACTATTAGTTGTATATCCTTAAATAAAGTTCCTGGTCAAGATTTGCTAACACAGGTCGGTTAGTAAAATCCGCTGAGACCAGTACATGTCGTATATTGTGACTTGGTCTGATGGTTTATCCCAGTGAACCATGAGTCTTGAGAGACTCGTATAGACATGTAGGTGTTTATTTGATAAGACACTGAACGACTCGCTGAAGGTTTCCTAATAGATGATACACCAACGTCAATATGAACTTTCTCGAGTTGAGCGAGCATAGTGATCATTCGACTTGAGATACCACTGTGGATATATGAGTTATCCTCCATACTTTGATGACAGTCATGTCAATGATCTAGTCATAATCAGACCTCCGTCTGTTCGTTGGGTGTGGACCGATGCTTATGATATCCTGTGCGTATCAAGATATGATCCATCAGTCCTGTGTACAGGGCATAGTCATCCAGCACGTGTTTACGATATAGTAAATCCATGGTCGTGGTATAACATCGGAAACCAATTCCGAGTGTTATTTTGTGATCGTAAATTGAAAGTCGACTGTATTATACCGAACAGATTTGACGTTGTTATATATATCCTAGGTATAATACGGATAACCTGTGACAGATGGATTATACGTATGCTATGACCTCGGCTTGCATAGTTTAGCGAGATTATTCGTGGTCGTCATAATCCATGAGTGGGTGGATTATGGACACGAAATTGGATTTCGTAACGGATAAACCTAAACTTAGAGAGTCTGACCGGCGTAAACACACGCGTATAACGCAAGCGCACTTATCGTTCAAGTAGTATAAAAATATCGATCCCACGAGGACTTAATTCCTACTGTTGTTATTAATTATTGAATCTATTTATTTAAATGTATCTAATTATAGGGAGAAGAGAATGATTGTTTGATTGGTTGGATGTGATTTTCCTTAATTAAAATAAATAAAATAAACAAAAGAAAATACTAAGGAAAATAACAAAAGACTCAAAGATCTAGGGTTGTGAATCTTTCTAATATCTTTTAAAAGTTGAAGTGGTTATTTCATGGTTGTGTAATAAATCGGTTTACTAACCTGGAACACTAAATTATGCGAAAGCCTTTGTCGATGGTCAAACGCAAATACCCAGTTTAACCCAATTGAACCATATGTCTATGTCAACCAAAATATCTGGATTCATTAAGTTTAAGTTCCAATTATGGTTACCCCCGCCCGACAGGTATATGTCTATCCTGTAAGGAAATCTATTAAAGGGTTATCTATCCTCAAGGAAGATCGTGGGCTATTAAGTCTAAGGCTGAAACCTAAAATTTCATTGTCAAGTTTATTTTAGATTTACCACATCAATCTTATTGGTGATCAGACAACAAGAAGCATTAAGCTTAAGACTTAATAAGTAAACCTTTAAATTATCCAAACTATAAAATAACCCTTATAAAACGGTGATATTAGAATTCATCACAACCTCAGATAACTAACTTAGTTACGACACATAACTAGGGCTAGTAAAAACTTAAATAAAATAAAAGACATAAAGTAAACTGCTGAAAAGTAAATTGCTGAAAAGTAAATGACGGAAAGTAAAATGCTGAAATTAAATACTGAAAATTAAATGTTGAAAAGTAAATGTTGAAAGTAAATTACTGAAAAGTAAATGCTGAAAGTAAATTGCTGAAAGTAAATTGCTGAAAAGTAAATGCTGAAAGTAAATTGCTGAAAAGTAAATAAAGTAAAAGTACAATAAAAGAAAATGCTGAGGTAAAATGATCCATTTTTATTACTTCTATTTTAGATATCTCCCTTAATATAATATATTAACTTTGCATGATAATTATCAACCATCCATATAGGCGGTATCCAGATTAAGTCAAATTAATAATTAATTACCAACCGACCAATCAGGCGGTATCCAGTTTAGTCAGGTTAAAACCAATTTAAATAATTACCAACCGACCAATATGGCGGTATCCTCGTTAAGTCAGGTTTTAACTAGTTTAATATTATAATTAAGGGAGATTAATCTAAATATTAGTAATAAAAAATTTACCTTTTACCCCAGCAAATGGGAGTTACCTCCTCATTACTGAAAAGTAAAAACTGAAAATTAAAGAAAGAAAAGTATTGTGTGTAAAAGTAAATTGCGGAAAGTAAAAACTGAAAAGTAAAGAAAAGAAAGTGCGAAACCGGAAATTAATTACTGAAAGCTGTAAATAAACAAACAAGATACAATCTTCTTAGTATTCTTAAGGAATTCCTTAGAAGAAAGTATGAATTTACAAATGAAATGGCTTGGTATTTATAGGCAAAATTTTACCTCCATCAAATCATCCATCAAATCCATTATTAATTGCTCCACTAATTGCTCCACCAAATCCATTTTTAATTGATCCACTAATTTCCTATCATGTTTGGTGGTGATTTGATAATTTTTATTATTTATTTATTAATTTATTTTTTGCTTTGAAAATGACTTTAATAATTACACACAACACACTTTTGGATGGTTCAAAAATTTCGGGCATGAAATCTTCAGAATTTGAAATTTTTTTGTCTTTCAAAGTTGTAGATCTTTGAGTTTTCTTTAATCTGGAACTTGAATAAGCTCAATCCGATATCGGAGTAAAAAGTTATGCCCAAAATACGACAGATGTTAAAAAGTTATGTCAACTTGATAAAATGATCATTACACTTTTAATGAATAATTCAAACAAGTCAACAATTGCAACTTAAGTCATTTAATAAAATATCAAAAATTAAGATATTTATATTTTTAATTAATTTAATTATTTAACAATTAAATAATTAAATAATTATTTAAATACAAATATATTAAATATATGTATTATATTTACATTAAATATCAAATACATATATATTTATGATATTAGTCAAATATCTCAATTTGATAATTAATTAATGTGTATTTGATAAAATCTAACATTAAATGCAAATACACAAAAATTAGGAAATGACTATTAGGTCCCTTCACATGTATTTTTCGTTTAACCTTTAAACGACTTATAAATAATCAGTATTATTTATAAATGTTGTCTTAGTGCTCTACGAGTATATTTCATTAGTGAGACTCTCTAGATTCAGGCATATCCGTCACGAAATCCAATTTCGTGTCCATAATTTACCCACCCGTAAATTATGACGACCACAGATAAACTCGTTGAATCATAGAGGTCGAGGTCATGGCAAATATATAATTACTCTGTCACAGGTATCCGGATATATCCCAGAGATATATATGTTAACGTCAAATCTCTATATGGACTATCTCATCGACGTCTCTATTAGCAATCTAAAAAAGAATACTTAGAACTGACTACTAAATTATACCACGGGCCCATGGTTTTTATCTGTTTGCTAATCATATATGGACTACCTATGCTCTGTACACATAACTGACGGATCCTATCTCGACACACACAGGACACTCTGAGGACCTATCCACACCTAACGAACAGGCGGAGGTCTGATCTAAATAGATCGGTGATGTGACTGTCATCTAAGTGTGGAAGATGTCTCATGTGCCCATAGTGGTATCTCAAGTCGAAGAATCACAAATGCTACTCAACCCGAGAATATTCTTATTGACATTGGTGTACCATCCATTAAGATTCTTCAGTGAGTCGTTCAGTGTTTATCCGCTATAAACACCTACACATCTATACGAGTCCCCAAGACTCATGGTTCATTGAGAAACCATTGGAATCATATATTCCAGTATATGACATGTACCGGTCTCAACGGGTTTACTTTACTAACCAAGTAGTGTAAACCTTGATCGGGAACTGTTTGAGAATGACAACGTCATGATACAACTCAATGTCAGTTGCAACGCTTTTGCAACAGTATCATGACTAATCCTCCTAAGGTCAATTACATCTTTACCATATTAAAAGATATATTATATTACATAAACTGCTTATTTTATTCATAATAAAACATTTATAAAAGTATTTTCAATGAAATACAAACAGGAATTGGCGCTCTGAGCACCAACCCCAAAAGATATATATCTGACCGATTATTAGATTTGAATTATATGTCCGATTATTAGATTATGTGTGGGGCGGCGAAGAAATGTATGAAGAAGCTGAAAATGCATATGGCACCATGAATAAAGCATAAGTACATAGAAGCTAAGTGTCTTGGGGGATACCAAATATGAAATAACAACACCATCATTAATGTCTGTAGACGCTGACAGACAGAGGCAGCAGCTAATTAGGTCTAAAGCAACTGCTACTGTTGAAGTTTTATGAATTGATTAGAGAATTAGTCTTTTCACATTTATTATTAGGAAGAGCTGCAATAATTTGAATGAAATTATGGCTAATTATAATTGGTAGAAGAGAGCAACCCGAGGTTTTGGTATCAGCGCCAAAGCATTTATTGTTTACGATGTGGTAAAATAGTGGATTAGTAATAGTAGTTGTGGTGGAGTTCTCTTCGAGTATGAGTATGAGGGAACCGTCTTTAACCATATTGTCTAAACACTTTGAGAGTCAATTCAAGTTTCAATTTTATAATCATGTCTACGGTAGAGTCTTTTTCTTCGTCTTCTAATTCTGCTAGTGAGCAAGTCAGAATATCTTCTACTCTTTCTTTACCATGTTCTTGTTCTAAAAGACTAGCTTCAAAGATTAAAAATCTTGTGGAATATTCACATGTTCCAGAAGGTGTTCAAGTCAACAAGACCCATTCACTTCTGTTAAACCCATATAACCTGTATAAAAGACCTGGTACTGTTACTCGGAGTATTCGTACTCTAATCTCTATAAATCGTCCGACTACTAAGGAATATGTCCACTCCTCCAAACTGGATCAGTGTGTTCTTTGAGCTACAACGGATGAACAATATGTAGATCTGGATATTTCGAAAGACTTCGTCTCCAGTTAGAAATCAGAAGCATACACCCATCTCTGCATGTGTGCTGTGAGAGTTATCCTAACTTTATACGGAAGGAAAAGATTACCAGTGACTGTCAGAATTGCTCTGTTGGATTCCAGATTCAAGGAATACCAACACGCAGTGATTGGCACTGTTCTCACCACTCTCCATGTCGGGAGTGTGTTGTTAACCTTCTACCCTAATTGTAATCTGTCTTTACAGGATCTTAATCCGCCAACTGCCTTGAAGATCCAAGTACATATCCAAGGAGCAGCTCAAATCAAGACTTTGATGATGGCCACCTTACATCACCAATTGGTGTATCGTCTGTAAGATCATTCTATTGATCTACCATCTGCCACAACATCTAAAGATGCTCTCATGATTCTGGCAGATCAGACCTCTGCTGACCATGTGCCTACAATTGTGCAGATCCCTCGATAGATCCAGAAGGAAGAACTGTTAAAGCTCATACCTTTGGAATGGCTGACCAACTATGAAAAGTTCCTACGGAGCTCTTATTCGGTCCAAAGCACTCAAGCTGTCTTATCCAGATAGACAGATGGTACTGTTCGTACATCATTTGTTGAACCAAAAGAAAGGGTGATACCATTCTTATGTTTGATTTCTCCAGATCGGACCAATGGTCTACGAGAAAAAGACATCCCGATTGAATCTTTTGACTCAGATGGCTATCTGGTCTATGCTATAAAAATTGATGGTAATTTATTATGGGATGCACCGGGGTCAAGCATGTGAGACCCAGATTGTGACTGTTATCTTCTTGATGATAGTGACGATGATGAAGATCTCATCAGGATGAGGAGAATAAGAAAGTCAAAGAAGTAAAAGTCTCCGTGCAAACCAGAGAAACCATAGCGTGATGATCTAGACTACAGTCCAACAGTTGGCCTCCTCAGAGATGTGGATAGAAAGGAGCCTCAACCTTCGAGGTTCACAGAAGAGAGGAGAAAAGATGAGATATTGTTTAAAGATGAATCTTGACAGATCATAAAGCATATCCCACTCATCAGCTGTTGTCCACATATACAACCTTGCATGATGTCTCAACCACCAACATCTTCTTACCAAGAGCAGTTCACACCGCTCGAGAAGATCATTGACCCACAGACTAAGGTTGTTTCTAAACCTTATGTCCAGCCAACTATTATTATGCCCACTGGTCAAATGGAGGAACCAAAACAATATGGAGCTGTGCTAAACTGGCACACACGGAACGCTAGAGTTCAGAATATTGTACTTCGCAATATTGAAACTAAAGTTGATCATGTTGTTCAGCATGTTCAGAGGACAGAAAAAAAGGTGGATTCATTAGATGTTCCGCTACAACAGATGTATGGTAGGACAATGGCTCAAATTGCTCAGCTTGACATAGATATGAGAACTATGATCTCTCATAACTATTTTGGTCCAGAATTTGATCATAAGGAAGTTGAGATAAAAAGACTGAAAGCAAAACTTGCAAATATGGATGCCAACAGGCATAAACCATTTGTTCCACAGGTTTTCACACCTAGCCCATTTTCCCCAACCTTTTCATACCCAACATATCAACCTTACCCACTGTCATCATTTACCTCTTCCCAAACAGACTGGTCTAAAATCTATGGGTGTACCCATGGTACTTGGAAACCAACACCTTTAAAAAGACAGTTTACAGAAAACCCAGTTCCACATACACAACCACAACCGATATAACAACCCGGTCCTTCACAACCTTATACACGTCTTTCCCAAACACAAACCTATGTTGCAGAAACACAATTCCATACTACACCGCTACAAACGCCCATACCTTAACCAACCGTAACCATTCAGCAACTTTACACCCAACAGCTCTCAACCTTTGAGCCTGAACCTGAAAGTTTCTGAACAGTCACGTGAATCCTAAGAACCTGAGAGTGATTCCATCCAGATTGAATCCAGTGAGTCCGATGACATGGCAAGACATCACAAATATATTAATGGCCACATCTACTGGATCAAATGAGCTATTGACAGAAGAACCTGATGATTCAACTGAGCATGTACCTCTGGGTACAGCAACATAACCACAATATGCTTCCTATAAGCCAGTTACAGGTCATTGGTTCACATTTGATGATGTCCTACCGTCCAAGTGGTCAGAGAGAATGCAAGAATTCATTGCTTGGACTGATCTTATGCTATTAAATCCAGGAGCTACATTGCATAATGTCCTTGAAGAATTTGTCTCTCGTACTTTAGGAGCCTTGAAAGAATGGTTCCTCAGTCTCGGAGCATACAGACAACAACAATTCTACAAGGTCGATTCAACGGCTATAGCTATAGGAATCATACACAAAGAATTCCTTGGAGAAGAAGCCACGTTGTTAGAATAGGTTCGCAAGGAATATTTTCAAATGAGGTGTTGTTCCTTAAAGATCAAAGATCTCAACACCCATTACCAGAGAATGATTTCTACAAGCTCAATGGATACAATGATCCGAACCTGAAGCATACATATGTTGCCTCTTTACCAGAGGAATTACATGAGGAAATGCAGCGCTTGATACAGGCTATGCAGTAAAAAGATACAGACATGTCACTTGACGAGATTCACCATATTGCCATCAAAGCTCTAAACAAGCTTTGTGATCAAAAAGCTCTTGTCAAAGAGATGCTCAGGAACAATCAGCCATTTAAAGCTGCTTGCAGAAAGCCTTATTTACAGATCAAGTGCAATGATTAAAAGAATTACGCATGTCTTTCCAAGAAGAAGTCACATCATAAGCTCTTTAAGAAAAATAAGAGCAAGAATGAGAAACAGCGCAAAGAATGAAGTCTAGTTCGATATTTCAAATAGAAAGATCGATGTGGAAAGCCTAACGATAGCAGATGCTTTATTTGCAAAAAGAAAGGGATTTTCCCAAAAGATTGTCCAAAGAATCTGAAGCAAGCTGCCAAGATGGTTCAACAGATCCATCAGTCTTCCAGGATTGATCTTGATGATGCAGATGCAGAATCATGGTTTTCAGAACAATATCAACTGGACAGTGAAACCGTGTTCGTACTTAACAATCTTGAACTCTCCAGCTCAGATGAATCTAGTTTAGATGATAGCAGTAGCTCAGATAGCTACATCCCGGTGTTCACTATACAGCCATACCAGGCCCTTAAGCCTACTGTTCCAGTTTCTCTTGTCCATTTTCATATCCTGCCATCCAAATATGCAAAACCCATCAAAGTCATTAGGTTCATGGACACAAGAGCTCACATGAGCATGATGAATCCATCAGTTTTGTCACCAGAAGCATGAGTGAAGCATACAGAGTATTTCAAAGCTGCTGATGGTGAAGTTTTCCATACGGATCTCATCACCAAGAAACCTATCGGTATCCAGTTCTTTCATGACTGCATAATTTAGACCATAGTCATTGGTTCCAATTTACCGGATAAAGATATTTTGATTAGTTTTGATGTCTACCATAATGTCAAGAAACTTCAAATCCAACCTAACGGTATACGATTTAAAAGATTCATTAAGCCATATACTACAGTCTAGAAATTGTTTTAATCCTCTGCAGTGGGGTGAATATGATGGATTTTGAAGAATTGAAACCAGTTTTCTCTCCGTTCTGGTCAGAGTCTCACATTGACTTTACTCATCCAGCACCACTATGGAGAAATGAAAATTTCTTTATTAAGCTTCCTTTCAAGCTTAATGAGGATATCAACCCGACAAAGGCTTCATATCCAGGGATGACTCATTTGGATCTTGCTTTAGCCCAAAATGAATGCAATCAGTTGCTACAGTAATGATTAATTGAGCCTACAACTTCTGATTGGGCTTGCCAAGCCTTTTATGTGGAAAAGTAATCAGATAAGGCCCGTGGAAATAAACGTCTTGTGATAGACTACAAGCCTCTCAACATTTTCTTGAAAGATGATAAGTTTCCATTGCCCAAGATCAATTCACTGTTTGTTCATATCCGAGAAGCCCACATCTTCTCAAAGTTTGATCTTAAGGCAGGTTTTTGGCAATTGGGTATAAGCCCAGAAGAAAGGCCCAAAACAGCCTTTTGCATACCCAATGCTCACTACCAATGGAAAGTTTTGCCTTTTGGCCTCAAGTTAGTGTGGAAGCTGGATTTCGGCCGAGGTCCACAATCAGAATTTGTAGGTTGGGGGCATTAGCGATCCTGCAAGACAAAGGTAGAGTGAGCGGGAGTAGACTGCCCACCGGTGTGGTGGGTACCAGGGACACTCTGACGCTCAAGTCAGTCGTATGGGATGAGCTGTAAATATGTAAAGTGTAAAAGTAAGGCTTATTATTACCTTGACTTTCTTTTGGTGGCTGTGAGGGCGGTGACAAATGTTTTTGGAAATAGAAAGCTCTCAGAACTTGTGTCAGAGAGTAGAAGCTTGTAAGAAGGATCTGAAGCCTGCCTTGAACCCTTAGTTATCTTCCCTTTTATAGATCTGAAAAGATATTACTTTGTAGTTGTGATAAAAGCTGGCAACGGGCCTACAACGTGCTGACATTTCTGGCTAAGGAACCCACAACATGCCTTGGATCCAACTTTCGGCGTTGCATGTGTTTGTGCTTAGAAAAAGAGGAAATAGTTAGTAACAATTGTGTTTTATGCTGTTTATTTGTTTGGCTTTATATTTGTAGTGTTATGTACCGATGGAATAAGGTCTTTTGGGCTCGGTTTTCCAATATGGTGTTTAAGGGATAATATTTGTGGGTTTTTGGTATTGAGTTTGACGTAAAAAGACGGTTTTACCCTCGGGTCCAAATTTGGCCCGTACAGTTTGTTCCCTACTCTTTAAGTCAAAAAGTTTTTGACTTTGAGAGTAATATATCGAATGTATCATCTGGGATTTGATCTTGGTATGTAAACTTTTTCTGAACCGTTTGGAGTAGTCATAGGTTAAGACTTCAACTTAATCTTTACAAGACATGTAGGAATGTCTCCAGTTTACTGAACCAGTTGAAGATCATGACTTTGTCTTATTCCGCCTGAGCCAATGGGGAATGTTCCCAGTCGACTGTACCTGGTGAAGGTCAGGATAAACCCCATACTACGGGTCCAAAGACCAGAGGAATCTCTAATGTCGTCAGGGCCAGATGAAGGCCAGGTCTTGAACTTGACTCTATCTGAGTCAATGAGGAATGTTCCCAGTCGACTGAACCTGATGAAGGTCAGGATAATCCCCATACTACGGGTCTAAAGACCAGGGGAAACTCTAATGTCGTCTGGGCCAGATGAAGGCCAGGTCTTGAACTTGACTCTGTCTGAGTCAATGGGGAATGTTCCCAGTCGACTGAACCTCATGGTCAGGATAATCCCCATACTACGGGTCCAAAGACCAGTGGAAACTCTAATGTCGTCTGGGCCAGATGAAGGCCAGGTCTTGAACTTGACTCTATCTGAGTCAATGGGGAATGTTCCCAGTCGACTGAACCTGATGAAGGTCAGTTAATCCCCATACTACGGGTCCAAAGACCAGGGGAAACTCTAATGTCGTCTGGGCCAGATGAAGGCCAGGATAAGAGTATATTGTTGAATGGGTTCAAAAAGTTCCAAGCTATATGCGTGTAGATGTCGACTGAGATGTACATCAAGTTTTAGGTCATATATGTGTGGTTTCTTTAACAATTCCCAAGCTACACACTTGATGATATCGGCTGGGTTACAAATCATGTCTCAAGTTATGTATGTGTAGTCTTTAAGATAACTCCCAAGCTACGTATATGTTGATGTTAATCGAGACATTCAGTACAATTATAAGCTATATATGTAGTAAGGTCGACTGGGACACCTATGACAAGTCCCAAAAATTGCAACGTCAACTTGGACATCTATTACGAGTCCTAAGCCACACATTGATGTCGATTGAGACATATTGTAATATCAACTGGGACATCCTTGTAACTAGTGCCAAACAACATACCAATGTTGAGTGAAACATCCCTAAGGTCTCATGCCTTATTAGTGTCGATTGGGACTTTCCTAAAAAGTGCAAGTCATACCTGATAATGTCGACTGAGATGTACAAACCAAATCCCCTTATTTAGTGTCGATTGGAATATCTTCACAACAAGTCTTTATTAAGGTAGTGTCGACTGGAATGTCCCTTCAAAGCCTTTACAAATTTGTGTCGATTGGAGCATCTTCAGACCTAGCTCTCCAGTAGGGTTGTAGCAGATATTTTTGCCAAGTCTTCTCTAATGTACGTCGACTGGGATGTCCTCGTGTTGAATACCTGTTTGTCAAATATCGACTGGAACATACCTGAAAATTCTTCATACATAGTTGCTGACAAGAATATCCATACAATGCTCCATAAATAAGATTCTCGTATGAATGTTGATTGGATTTTTCACTTGAAGCTCCATGCATGCGTGGATGAAACATTTCCTCATTCTTGTCGACTGAAATGTATATGCATAATTATTTCTCATAAACGTCGACTGAAATAAATGCATGAATCATTTTATCATGCTCATCGACTGGAGTGTTCCTGCAATGATATTACATATACATGTCGACTGAAATAATACCATGAAACTTTATCTTATTCTCGTCGACTGAAATGATCCTGCAATAATCTAATATGCGCATGTTGAGTGGAATATCATCATGAAACATTCTCTCAAGCACGTAGTCTGGAGTATACCTGTAATCATTCCACACATGCGAGTCGTTTGGAGTATACTTACAATCACTTCATGCATGAATGTCGACTGAAATAATCCTCATAAAAGAATGTCGATTGAACTAAACCTGTAATCACTTAGTACATAATGTTGACTGAAATAAACATGCAAAAATTTTAACACATGCTGTCGACTGAAGTAATTATATAAAGCATTCCCATGCATGTTGATTTGAGTGTACCTGAAATAGACGCAAGTCGACTGAAAGAATTACGTGTAACATGAACCTACACAATTCTCTTGTAATGATGTCGACTGAAGTAAACATCCAAATACTTAATACATGTTTTTGACTGAAGAAAACATGTAACCGCTTTATACATACTCAAAAGTGATTATATGTCGACTGACATAACGATATGAATTCAACACTCATACATGTTGAATGAAAGAACTTTCGATGAATCATATACTAATATCGACTAAATATACCCGTTGCGTCGAATGAGCCATCCATATTAGGCTTCACTTTAGAATGGAGGTGTGCTCTCTCCGGAGAATGTTAAATGATAGATGTCATCTTACGGTCTTCTTTAACTGATGTCGTTGTAAATTACACTTGGTTGAGGATGGGCCTAAGGATGTCTTGAGCCCAAGTTCATTTATTAAACCCTAGTGGGATTTTCGAGGCGTCTTTTGGAGGGAAATCGAAGCGCCAAAATGGTGAGTATAAGAATGGGTTTTGAGTCATTTGGTCTCACACAAGAATTTCTCTCGGTTGGCAAGCTGAAGATCTTCAAGGTACTCTTCATATCTTTCTTCATATTCTTCAACATCTTCAAATGTTCTTAGTGTAGATTCAAACTGTTCTTAGTCAAATTGGTTATTCGATCTTGAAAGATTTAGCGAACTTTTTGGGATTATGTTTGTGATTTAGACAGATTTAGATCTTCAAAGGAGTAGGTATTTTAGGGAATTTGTGTTTGTTGCTTGGAAAATATCGAGTGAGGATTCATTGGGTAGTTTAGGTGCTCAAATTGACAAGTATATTGAACAACCTATGGATGATTCGAGTGATGAAGAAACTTATAGGGATTGGTCGCACGAAGATTTTATAGAGGCTGGAGTCGTAACTATAGCTAAACCACCATTAGGAATACCCACCAAAGTTACACCACTTAGATCACTACCCACCATTGAGGAGTCGAGTGAGATTCTAAGTACGAGCGAACCAACAAATATCCTAACCAAGAATCCAGCTAGTCGAGTGACTGAAAGATCAATGAGAGAAATGAAATTGAAATATAGATTTCCTCCATTAATTGAAGTAATATTAACATCGCCGACTGAAAGGATAGATTACAAAGTTCCTGGGTGGATTGGGTTTTACGAACGCCCATTTATTGATGGATTCAGATTCCCCATTCCAAAGTTAGTATGGGAAGTGTTGAATCACTATCAGCTGGCTCCTTCTCAACTAATGTCAAACACTTGGAGGATTCGACTGTTGATTGAGTGTATGTATTTCGAATTAGGGATCGTGTTCGAGGTGCGAGAATTATTGTATACTTACTATATGAAAGAACACCAGAGAGAAAAATGGAGATATCACTTGTATCTCCGCCAAAAGAGGGAGCATTTGGTATTGGGACTTACAACAAATGACATGGGGGATTGGCAAAAAAATTATTTCTTCGTGAGAGGAGAGAGTGTGTTTGGGTCGAATGGGAGTGGAAAAATACCTGAACATTGGAACTCGTCGAGTGAGTATATTTTCATCCTTACCTTAATACTCTAGATTTATAATTTGTATGACTGTAAATATTCTTCTTTTCTTCTTCTAGGTCTTCAGTTGAATAGAAAGTTTGATACTACTCGTCGAGCCATCACAAACACGAATTACATCCTCGGTTTGCCTGATTCGAAGAGGAATTGGAAAGCTGCTTTAGAAGAGAGGAGACTGAGGGTAACTCCGCTGTGGAAGGAAGTGTTTTATTCTGAAGGTACCCACTTGGCTTTGAGTAAGCATATTTTGGCCGTGATATTGTGCACTTGGGCGATTGAGGTTACATTTGGAAGGCTGCTATTTCTAACACCGCTGACGAATTTCTAACACCGCTGAAGAATTTTTATGCGCAGCTAAAATAATGCCGGGTCCATTCAAGTTCCAAAGCAAGAAGATTGCGGCTCTAAGTTATCATGTATTTATTTTTGAAAACATGTATATCCATTTATAGACGTCGTATGGAATGTTTTAAGTGAAGTTCATTTCAGGTTATGGAATGTGGCCTCTTCATGCAAGAGTATGCTGAATTAAACCAAAGGAGGATGAATGATTTAGATAAGGCCAACACAGCTGTCAGAAAATATTTCGCTGAACTGAAAGAAAACTTTGACGCTACCGAAAGGAAGTTAAGAAAGGTTGAAAAGGAACTGAAAGAGACTCAGGCAACACTGAAATTGGAGAAAGAAGTGTCTGAGGCTACCAATGAGGCGTTCAAAGAAAGTGTGGAGAGCTTGACGAAGGAAAATGCCGAATTGCTTGAGCAACTTGAATTGATTGCCTTTGAATCAATGATGAAAGAGAGGAACATTTTAATGGAAAAATATTTAGCTGGTCAGAATATCGCTTGGAAGCCGAAGAAATGGATTCGAGAATATGAGAGGTTGGCTGCTGGGGTCTCCCTTATAAGTGAGGGTGAAGAAGAAAAAATGGAGAAGAGGTGCTCTCGAAAGAGGCTGTCGAAGAAGAGCAAATGGCCACTGGAGATATCGAAGAAGAAATGGCCATAACGGAGAAACAGGCTGAAACGATTGAGGTTCCCGGATCGACTGAAATTATCCCTATCGTTCCCAGCTAGACTGTTGAAGTTCCACCAGTGGATGTTCAGCTTGATCCTGAAGTCCAGGCGACCGAAAGGCTCGTAGAATGAAATATGCAGTCATAACTTTTATTTTGTTTTTTGTAATGGAAAAATTCAAAACTTTAATGATATAATGTTTCTTTTTGGTTGAAGTCAAAGTTTTTCAATTTTGTTTTGTCGTATGGACCTCGGAGCACTAAATTATTCTTCACACAATAACTTTTATTATCCAACAATTTTACTAGCCGAATGGGCTACGACAAAGAAAAATAATAATTACCGGTAAAATAGTTTGAGATGAATTGCATTCCAGCTATTTTGTATTGGTCTTCCTTCTGTCGTTTCCAACTTGTAGACACCTTGCCCAACGATCTTTGTAATGACGTATGGGCCCTCCCAATTTGGTCATAGCTTCCCATATTTGACTTCTTTGGTATTCTGAAAAACTTTGCGTAGAACCCAGTCTCCTTCTTTGAATGTCCTGCACCTGACATTTTTGTTGAAATATTTGGCCATTTTTTGTTGATGAGCAGCAAGTCGAATGGAGGCCTGTTCCCTTAATTCATCAATCGTATCAAGGCTGTAATTCAAGAGTTGTCGATTGGTATCTTCTTCAAGACATTGGTAACGCGGAGAAGGAATAATTTCTTCGGCTGGGTGTGGACAACAGAACCTGGGCGACGCATGCTGTTCCTAGGCTCGCGGCCTAGTTGGGAGTACGGAGTAGCCACGGGGGACTAAACCGGAGAGTAATGGAGTCGCCACCCGGTGTGAACCGGGAAAATGAGATTTAAGGCCGCACTCACCCCTCGCAAGGGAAGACCTCAAACCGTTGGGTTCGGAATGGTCCCTTACTTATGTCACTTGTAATAAAAGTATTTATGTAATAATTTAACCAAGCTTAAATAACATTTATTTCCAAAGATATCATGCTTCTAAATTCGTATGCATACATCAACAAGTTCATCACAACATGCAACATCACATGGCAATCTTATGAACATATTTCAATCCTATGGTATGGAAAACTAAGAACAACCTAATCATGCTTGAGTACTATCTCATGAACCTATTAACCAAATAACATGCTAACAGCCTAATCATGCTTGAATACAATCCCAAGAACATATAGAATGGATAAATACAGGAATACAAATAACACGGTTGGCTATATAACACAAGAAAGATCAACCAAGAGGCAATTATGCATGAATATGATAAGACAGACTCAGTTCAGTGTGTACGCGTTTGTGTAGCGTTCGTAAACGCGTTCGAACGGAAATGAAACAGAATGCTCACGTTCGAGTAGCGTTTGTAAACGCGTTCGAACGGAAATGAAACAGAATGCTCGCGTTCGTATGGCGTTTGATAACGCGTTCGAACAGAAATAAGACCTGATGCATGACAAGGCAAAATACATGCGCGTTCGAGTTGCGTTCGTAAACGCGTTCGAACGGGAACAGACCTGATGCATGAAATGGGACGCAGTACATAAACGACAAAATAAAGGGGCGCGGCGAAGTACTGCCGTAAAGGTGGCCTTTGGGGGCTCTTGACCTCTCAAAGAGATGACCTTTAGACCAACATACTAAGCCCATGCGCTCGACTAAATCATGCATACAAAGAATTGAAAGCAATAATATTAAACATATTGTGCCCGATTGAACGTATCTCGTATCCAACCGAACACACCTCAACCGGCGCGGCAAAGCATCGTGGTAAAGGGGGCTTTAGCCCCTCCCCGTAAGGGATCTCACATCACACTTACTAAACCCATGCGCTCGATTGAATCATGCATACGAAAATAGAGACAATCATATCAAACTAAGTATGTCCGATTGAACGTATTTCGCATTCAACCGAACACACATCAATCGGTGCGGCAAAGCATCGTGGTGAAGGATTTTAACCCCTCCAATTAGGGGACCTTTCATCGCACTTACTAAGCCCATGCACTCGATCAATCATACGGGAATAAGCAACATACATAATTTAAATGACGAGGAATAAATAAATGAAAGCAACACAAAACAAGAGAATGTGCCGTTTACTCAAGTGGTACGTGGAGTTGTATCCCAAGTACAGACCGCACTACCGTCCATTCGGATTCGGCTACGGAATTTACGTCTGGGTTTCCATCCTATATACCACAAGAGACGACACTCTTCCATTTCATTCAAGCCACAACATGCATCCATAAACGACTCTCATGCGAATAGAATTCAATAATAATAATAAAAAAAAACGAATATAAACTAATGAAAAGGTACCCTCAGGTCTAACCTTTTAAATCACCTCTCGGATGTACGGTACACGATCGTCGGAAGGGTGGATGCTCCGCAACTCTCCCGGTTCACTGGTTCACTGCTCTCGTTCGTTGTCTTACTGTTTTGAGTCGTCGTTCTCTGTCTTTTGCTATTGTTTCCTTGTGGTTTCGCTGCCGTTTCCTCTTTATCTTTTGCTTACTGTTTTTGGGTGTGTTCTTCCTGTAATTTTTATGTGTGTTGTGTATGAGCTAGGGACTAGGGACTAGGGTTGAGAAGGTTGGTGAAGGGTTCTTTTTATAGGCAAAGGTTAGGCTAATTAAAGAGGGATTTGATTTGGTTGGTTAAGGGAAGTCAAAGATTGAGGGGGGGACAAATCTTGGCTAGATAGGGAAGGTTGAATATTTGATTGGCTTGGTTAGGCATACAATATTTTAAGTTTAGGAATAATCTTATTAGATTGGGAATATAATTGGTTGATTGATTTTTATTAGGCATGATTATATTTTGATTTAGTATGTGATTTGTTTAATTTAGGCATGATTTTAGTTTAAGTTGGTAATTGTTTATTTTATGTTTGGTATATGTTTTATTTAATCATTTAATTAATTTAATTATTATCTTATTTAGTTAATGTTTTAATTAATATTTATTTATTTAAATTGGGATGTGTTTTATGGGCTTTGGGGGGCTAATTGGGCTGGATGTGAGGCTAGCAGCAAAACCAGAATTACCGACACCGTTCGAACGCTTCCTCGAACGCGGCACGAACGCCCGCAATCCGTTTGACGTTCGAACGTAAACACGAACGTAGCACGAACAAAAACAGTGAACCTTGTTTATTCTGAATTCCCCCTTCCGATGTCCGTTTCCCGTGACCTCCGTGACTTAAAAAGTAGTGTCTCCAAAATGAGACTCATCATAGGGACTTATGTGTAAAAATACAGTGCCTACAGTCGCCCCCACTTTGATGGGACTTGTGTAATGTGCAACAGTGACAATCCTATCAAAGTTATGCAATGCATTTCTACTTACCTGGCTCGCCAGCTGCCACTTGACTTACCATGTGTTGAGTTGATTTGGGTGGTGAGGTGCTGCGACCCCTGGTTCATTCCCGAACCGTGTTGTGATGTGGTCCATTCTCGAACCGTTGCCGTAAGGTGGTCCATTCCCGAACCGTTACTGTAAGGTGGTTCATTCCTGAACCATTACTGTGAGGTGGTCCATTCCCGAACCGTTACTGTGAGATGTCCATTCCCGAACTGTTACTGTGAGGTGTTCATTCCCGAACTGTTATCGTGAGGTGGTCCATTCCCGAACCGTTACTGTGAGGTGTCCATTCTCGAACTGTTACTGTAAGGTGTTCATTCCCGAACTGTTACTGTGAGATGTCCATTCCCGAACTGTTACTGTGAGGTGTTCATTCCCGAACTGTTATCGTGAGGTGGTCCATTCCCGAACCGTTACTGTGAGGTGGTTCATTCCCGAACCGTGCTTCCATTTCTTGGAGTGCCATTCCCGGCTTTTTTATTCTTGAACTGTCCATTCCCGGACCATATCTCCATTCTCGGAGTGTAATTTCCGACTTGTTCATTCTTGAACTGTGCTCCATTCTTGGATTGCCATTCTCGGCTTGTTCATTCTTGAACTGTCCATTCCCGGACTATATCTCCATTCTCGGAGTGTCATTTCCGACTTGTTCATTCTTGAACTGCCTATTCCCGGACTATATCTCCATTCTCGGAGTGCCATTCTCGGCAGAACTGATCTGATGTAATAGGGGCCTCGCCCCCAGAATGCCATACCCGGCAATGCTGATACTGATGTAATGTGGGCCTCGACCCTGGGACTCATTCCCAAACTGTGTTTGATGTGGGCCTCGACCCTGGGACTCATCCCCAAAACTGATGTTGAAGTGGGCCTCTGCCCCAACTGCTACTGACATGGGCCTCGCCCCCGGATTGATGCTGATGTGGGCCTCGACCCTCGGATTCATTCCAAAATTCTGCTGATGCGGGCCTCGGCCCTGGATTCATTCCAAAATTCTGCTGATGTGGGCCTCGACCCTGAGATTCATTCCCTGGATTCATTCCAAATTTCTGTTGATGTGGGCCTCGGCCGCGAATGATGTGGGCTTCGCCCTAAACTGATATTGATATGGGCCTCGCCCCCAGACTGATACAGCTGATATGGGCCTCGCCCCCAGACTGATACTGATATGGGCCTCGCCCCAAGACTGATACTGATATGGGCCTCGCCCTAAGACTGATACTGCTAATATGGGCCTCGCCCCCAGACTGATACTGATATGGGCCTCGCCCCAAGACTAATACTGATATGGGCCTCGCCCCCAGACTGATGCTGATATGGGCCTCGCCCCAAGACTGATACTGATACGGGCCTCGCCCCAAGACTGATACTGATATGGGCCTCGCCCCAAGACTGATACTGATACGGGCCTCGGCCCAAGACTGATACTGATACGGGCCTTGCCCCAAGACTGATACTGATATGGGCCTCGCCCCAAGGCTGATACTGATACGGGCCTCGCCCCCAGACTGATACAGTACTGTCGATGTTCCTGATTGGTTTGTCTTTTAACGCTTTCTTTTTTCTTTTGAAACCTGTTATTACAAAACAGAACAAACACAAAAAGGATGCAAATATGTTACGTGTATGCATGCATGCATGATTGGGCTTCCTATCCCGTTGGGCTAGGTCTTCTGCCAGTACTCTTGGTGGCTGCTTGGTCTTTTGACAAGTCTGTCATCTTCCCTAACCAACGGGTATCTATGATGGCTTTCAGGAAAAAATGGGGTTAACATGGTTCATGTATGCATGAGGTGCATGTGATGCATGATATGCATGCAATACAAGAAATATATCAACTCATTAAAATTTTCACACAAATCGGCTCATCATCATTTTAGAAGTTTTTGGGCCAACTGTCATAGGAGTGAACCCGTCCCAGTTTAAATGGCCCAACGAGTTTATGTCTTATGGCAAAGAGCCCAACTAAATCCAAATGATAAAATTCCGAACACAATCATAAAATGGCCCATTGTTATTTAGAAGCCTTTTGGCCCAATCGTCATAAGATGTGTCCTTGTCCCAGTTTAAATGGCCCAACAAGCCCATATCCCATGATAAATGGTCCAAATGGATCCAAACAACGATGTTCCCAAACACAAGAAAGATGATGCAAACATGACATAATAATTTTTACAAAGTGGCCCATCAACATTTCAGAAGCTTTTGGCCTAATAGTCATAAGGTGCGAACTTGCCCCAGTTTAAATGGCCCAGCAAGCCCGCATTTCTGACAATAGTCCAACTGCATCCAAATGAGGATGGTCCACAAGCACATATTCAAGGAAATAATTGTTACTTTAGCCAACCCGGTCTATGGGTGGGTTAGTAAGAGTATAGACAAAGGCTCTCACCGGCGAAGGATGGCCCACAACTAGGTCTCCCCACTCAAGGGTTCGAGCAACCAAGTGAGCACACCCTTTTTATACACTAAGGTACGTGCCAATGAGCTATGGTGTGTGACGGACTGTGAAATGGATTTCCCGTTGTAGATCCCCCAAAGGGAAGGTGGAGCGAGGCTCACTTAAATACCCAAGCCTCTTAGGCTCTTATCGCATGTTGTCAGGAATAAACAACGAGTCATCCAAATTAGTCCATCACAATAGGCTACAAGTAGATGGCTATCTAGGTGCCTTCACAGCTTTTCCTTCTAGAAAGGTAGTGAATGAAGGGAGACACCAAACCATTACCTAGCCTAAAAATGCCTTTGATTAAACCATCACTTTATCCACTATAGACACGGTCAATTAAAACATAAATCCAAACATCACAAGTCAATATTTCGGGGCCAATTCTCTATCCCCAGTGGAGTCGCCAGACTGTGGACAACAGAACCTGGGCGACGCATGCTGTTCCTAGGCTCGCGGCCTAGTTGGGAGTACGGAGTAGCCACGGGGGACTAAACCGGAGAGTAATGGAGTCGCCACCCGGTGTGAACCGGGAAAATGAGATTTAAGGCCGCACTCACCCCTCGCAAGGGAAGACCTCAAACCGTTGGGTTCGGAATGGTCCCTTACTTATGTCACTTGTAATAAAAGGATTTATGTAATAATTTAACCAAGCTTAAATAACATTTATTTCCAAAGATATCATGCTTCTAAATTCGTATGCATACATCAACAAGTTCATCACAACATGCAACATCACATGGCAATCTTATGAACATATTTCAATCCTATGGTATGGAAAACTAAGAACAACCTAATCATGCTTGAGTACTATCTCATGAACCTATTAACCAAATAACATGCTAACAGCCTAATCATGCTTGAATACAATCCCAAGAACACATAGAATGGATAAATACAGGAATACAAATAACACGGTTGGCTATATAACACAAGAAAGATCAACCAAGAGGCAATTATGCATGAATATGATAAGACAGACTCAGTTCAGTGTGTACGCGTTTGTGTAGTTCGTAAACGCGTTCGAACGGAAATGAAACAGAATGCTCGCGTTCGTATGGCGTTTGATAACGCGTTCGAACAAAATAAGACCTGATGCATGACAAGGCAAAATACATGCGCGTTCGAGTTGCGTTCGTAAACGCGTTCGAACGGGAACAGACCTGATGCATGAATGGGACGCAGTACATAAACGACAAAATAAAGGGGCGCGGCGAAGTACTGCCGTAAAGGTGGCCTTTGGGGGCTCTTGACCTCTCAAAGATATGACCTTTAGACCAACATACTAAGCCCATGCGCTCGACTAAATCATGCATACAAAGAATTGAAAGCAATAATATTAAACATAGTGTGCCCGATTGAACGTATCTCGTATCCAACCGAACACACCTCAACCGGCGCGGCAAACAAATCGTGGTAAAGGGGGCTTTAGCCCCTCCCCGTAAGGGATCTCACATCACACTTACTAAACCCATGCGCTCGATTGAATCATGCATACGAAAATAGAGACAATCATATCAAACTAAGTATGTCCGATTGAACGTATTTCGCATTCAACCGAACACACATCAATCGGTGCGGCAAAGCATCGTGGTGAAGGATTTTAACCCCTCCAATTAGGGGACCTTTCATCGCACTTACTAAGCCCATGCACTCGATCATATCATACGGGAATAAGCAACATACATAATTTAAATGACGAGGAATAAATAAATGAAAGCAACACAAAACAAGAGAATGTGCCGTTTACTCAAGTGGTACGTGGAGTTGTATCCCAAGTACAGACCGCACTACCGTCCATTCGGATTCGGCTACGGAATTTACGTCTGGGTTTCCATCCTATATACCACAAGAGACGACACTCTTCCATTTCATTCAAGCCACAACATGCATCCATAAACGACTCTCATGCGAATAGAATTCAATAATAATAATAAAAAAACGAATATAAACTAATGAAAAGGTACCCTCAGGTCTAACCTTTTAAATCACCTCTCGGATGTACGGTACACGATCGTCGGAAGGGTGGATGCTCCGCAACTCTCCCGTTCACTGGTTCACTGCTCTCGTTCGTTGTCTTACTGTTTTGAGTCGTCGTTCTCTGTCTTTTGCTATTGTTTCCTGTGGTTTCGCTGCCGTTTCCTCTTTATCTTTTGCTTACTGTTTTTGGGTGTGTTCTTCCTGTAATTTTTATGTGTGTTGTGTATGAGCTAGGGACTAGGGACTAGGGTTGAGAAGGTTGGTGAAGGGTTCTTTTTATAGGCAAAGGGTTAGGCTAATTAAAGAGGGATTTGAATTGGTTTGGTTAAGGGAAGTCAAAGATTGAGGGGGGGACAAATCTTGGCTAGATAGGGAAGGTTGAATATTTGATTTGCTTGGTTAGGCATACAATATTTTAAGTTTAGGAATAATCTTATTAGATTGGGAATATATTGGTTGATTGATTTTTATTAGGCATGATTATATTTTTGATTTAGTATGTGATTTGTTTAATTTAGGCATGATTTTAGTTTTAAGTTGGTAATTGTTTATTTTATGTTTGGTATATGTTTTATTTAATCATTTAATTATATTAATTATTATCTTATTTAGTTAATGTTTTAATTAATATTTATTTATTTAAATTGGGATGTGTTTTATGGGCTTTGGGGGGCTAATTGGGCTGGATGTGAGGCTAGCAGCAAACCAAATTACCGACACCGTTCGAACGCTTCCTCGAACGCGGCACGACGCCCGCAATCCGTTTGACGTTCGAACGTAAACAGAACGCAGCACGAACGAAAACAGTGAACCTTGTTTATTCTGAATTCCCCCTTCCGATGTCCGTTTCCCCCGTGACCTCCGTGACTTAAAAAGTAGTGTCTCCAAAATGAGACTCATCATAGGGACTTATGTGTAAAAATGCAGTGCCTACACTGGACTACTACTGCTTCACACCCAAACGCAAGAGAGAATGGGTCTGCCCAGTCGACGAACGGGCTGTAATTCTGTAGGACCATAGACTCTGGAGTTCAATCTTCCCATGCTCCTTTTGATTTCTCCAATCTTTTCTTCATTATGTTTCATGATCGTTTTTGGACGATTCAGCTTGACCATTGGCTTGAGGAAACGTGGGGTTGAGAAGTTTAAATTTGATTCCCAATTCTTACAGAAATCTTGAAACGGTAGCTGATGAAATTGAGATCCATTATCGTTTACAATTTCTCTTGGCAATCCAAACGACAATGATGTTCTTTTAAATGAAGTTTTGCACTTCTCTGTCTCGTATTTTGGCGAAAGCCTCAGCTTCGATCCACTTGGTATAGTAATCTGTAAGGCCAAGCATGTAGACTCGTTGTCCCGGGCTATAGGGCTTTCCACGCGGTCCATTCCCCATTTATGAAAGGCCAAGGTGACAGTATCGGCCTGAGCTTCTCTCTTGGGTGGTAAATGTGGATGGGGGCAAATCTTGACATTTCTCGCACCTACTATTGAATTCGAACCGAATCAGCACTTATAGACGCCAATAATATCCTTTCGTGTGGCTCGGCATGCTAGGCTTCTTCCACCTGAATGGTTTCCTCATTCGCCTTCATGAAGCTCGGCTAATACGCATTGGGCTTCCTTTGAGTAAGAACACTTAAGGTAGGACCGGAAAGTGATCTCCTTAAAAGTTGCCCATCATGTAGTGTGAATCTGGCAGCTAGCCGTTGAATCTTTCGCGCCCTCCATTTTATCTTCTGGTAGCTGCCGCTTCGTAAATAATTTTACAATTGGAGTCAACCATGAGTCGTCTGATTTGATTGTGTAATTCCAGATTTCGCTCTTCCAATTGCTGGCCACTGCAATAAACAACTGGGATGGAATGGATTTTCTCTCCATCAATTGTCGAACCCAGCGTAGCTAAGCATCTCGTGCGTGTTTCATTTCTGGGGATTTGACAAATGGTCAGTTCTCAAATGTCGACTGAAGTTCTTTCACACCTTTTGTAGATAAGAAGCCATATGTGAATCTCTTAGCTTGATATGAACCCTGGAATTGATTGACAATTAATTGGGAATCTGACTTTACTTCAACCTTTTTGGCTCCAAGTTCTCGAGCCAAGTTTAGGCCGGCTATGAGGGCATCATATTCGGCTTCTTGTTGGTAACTCTGAAGTTGCCTTGATTGCCTGTTGCACCACATCGCCTTCTAGAGTGGTAATCACAATCCCTAAGCCGCATCCACGTTTGTTGCTTGATCCGTCGACTGTGAGCTTCCATATGGCCGATGTATTAATGCAATGGATTTCTTGTACAGCTGGTGCCTGTAGACTGGGACTGAAATCAGCCATAAAATCTGCAAGTGCTTGTGACTTGATCGCAGTCCGTGGTTGGTAGGTAATGTCGTGTTCTCCAAGCTCCACAACCCATTTTGTCAATCTCCCGGAAATCTTGGGTTTATGGAGAATGCTTCTTATTGGGTAAGATGTGTAAACTGTGATTGAATGCCCTTAAAAATATGGCCGTAGCTTTCTCGCTGCCGTTATCAAAGCTAGTACCAATTTTTCCATAAGAGTGTAGCGTGACTTCGTATCTAATAACGCTTTACTTACATAATAGATTGGGAGTTGAGTACCATCTTCCTTTCTGATCAGGACTGCACTTACTGCTTGCTCCGAAACTCCAAAATAAAGAAAAATCCTTTCGTTGTCAAGTGGCTTCGACAAAAGAGGCGGAGAAGACAAGTATCGTTTGAGTTCTTTCAATGCTTCCTTGCAGGCTGGAGTCCACTCAAAGTTCTTGGCTTTCTTCAAGGCGGAGAAGAATAGGAAACTTTTGTCGGTTGACTTTGAAAAGAATCTATTCAGTGCAGCAATTCTTCCAGCTAGTCGCATGACGTCTTTAGGATTGGTAGGAGAAGGAATGTCGAGTATAGATTTGATCTGGCTTGGATTGGCCTCTATCCATCGTCGCGTAACCATGTATCCAAGAAATTTTCCTGAAGCGACACCAAAGCACATTTCGTAGGATTCAATTTCATGTCATACCTCATCATTGTGTCGAATGCCTGTTCCAAATGTGATAGATGTTTTTGGCTTCTAATGATTTCACCGCATATCGTCTATGTAGACCTCCATTGTTTTCCCAATTTGTTGAGAAAATATTTATTATACCATGCGTTGATAGTAGCTCCAGCATTTTTGAGGCCGAATGGCATTACCTTGTAGCAATAAATGCCTTTGTTGGTGACAAAGGCTGTATTCTCTTGGTCGCCTAGATGCATGAGGATTTGATTGTAGCCTGAATACGCATCCATGAAACTTAGCAATTCATGGCCTGCGGTAGCATCAACCATTGAATCAATATGAAGCAATGGGAAAGAATCTTTGGGACATGCTTTGTTCAAATCTGTGAAGTCGATACAGACTCGCCATTTCCCATTCTTCTTTCGTACTATCACCACGTTAGTTAACCATTCTGGGAATTGGACCTCCATAATGGCTCCATTTTGTAGCAATTTCTGGACTTCTTCATCAATGATCTAATTTCTCTCCGGGGCAAACTTTCTTCTTTTTGTATGACAGGAGGATAGCTTGAGTCCACATGGAGTTCATGGGGTGATTAATTCTGGGTCGATCCCGGTCATATCTTCATGAGACCAGGCGAAGCAATCATTTTTCATCAAAAAAATCAATTAAGTCTGCCCGTAGCTTGGGTCTAGATTAGCTCCCTCTGTGCTTTATGGTCATTATATTGCGGGTGAATTTGGACTTCATCGAGCTCCTCAATACTCGGAAGGTCTGGTGATGATGCACCAGATCCTTTCATTAATTGCTATGCTGACTGAGGTTTTGCTTTTAAAGTCGTTTGGTAACAACTTCTAGAAGCAGATTGGTCTCCTTTAATCTCTTGACTCCCCATTTTGTAGGGAATTTAAGTACTTGATGGTAAGTTGATGAGACTGCCCTCATCTCATGGATCCAAGGTCTGCTAACGATCAAGTTGTAGGCTGAGGACAATCGAGGACCAAAAATGAAGTCAACTTATTGATTCCTCCCCATAGACTGGAAGAGTTATATCTCCAATGGTGAATTTATGTCACCGCTGAACCCGATAAGAACAGTTGACCTCCTGTTGATCTTTTCTATCTCGGTTCCCATGTCGGAAAGTGTTGTTCTGACTGAGATGATATTTGTCGACGAACCTGTGTCGACTAAGATTCTTTGACTATAAAATTTGCAATCTGCAATGAGATTACCAGCGTGTCATGATGTGGATTCATTCGACTGGAATTGATGTCGTCTGAAAATTCAATTGCAGGTTTGTACACGTCTCCTCTATTGACATGGTTGAATGGAAAAGATCCATTGTTGCAACTCTGGCATGTCGTTTCGCTGCTGAGCATGAGATACCACTGACTTCAGAAACCACCGAAATAAAACTTACAGTATTTTTGATTGGTGGTGGTGGTATGGGGCCATCTTCTTTATCATTTCTCATATGGCCATTGTAGCCTGCCCTTATTTGTGAGCAATTCCTTCAAGTGCCATTTATTCAACAATTCCAATACTTCCAATCTCAGAGCCCACAATCTGCTGTCGTATGGCCATAATCTCGATGAACTCACACCACTTGCTGGTATCTTTCTTGACTGAATAATCTCTGGAGCGTGGGGGCCACCTTATTTCGCTTCCCATCTTCTTGAGTACCGAAACCAGTTCCCCTGGGGAAACAGTAAAATTGTAGTCTGGGAGTCTCTCCCTGTTAGCAGATTTGTCTTGTCCCCTGAATGGCAATGGTTGACGCTTGAAGTCCCGGTTGAAATGTTGATGCATTTTCTGATGATCCTTCATGTCTGTTGGTCGTGGTGCTTTGTTGGGAAATTCTTTGCGCCGTTTAGTAGTATCTTGAGTACTATTGTATTGCAAACCAGGAGAATTCTCTTTTCTTTTGTTCCTATTGTCTTCTTCCCATCTTATTTCAATTTGGGCTCGAGCCATGGATTGATCCATCGTGTAGCATCAGAATTTAGTAAGTTTCTTGTAAAGTCTGCTTTCTAGAAGCAAACCATTTCTGAATGCTTCTACTGCAGTAGGTTGATGGAGGTCCGGGATATTTATCCTTTCTTTATTGAAGCGAGCTACGTAGCTTCGTAAAGATTCACCTTTCCTTTGTTGGATGGCATAAAGGTCGTCTGAAGTCTTTTCAATCTTGCAAGAACTCGCGAAATGCTCTACAAATTTGTCCGCCAGATGTTGGTATGACCCAATGGACCTATATGGGAGATTGATGAACCAAATTAGGGCTGGACCCGCCAATGTCTCCCCAAATCCTCTCCACATTCCAGCCTCCCACTGTTGAGGGGTTAGGCCTGTTGACATCATCTTATATTTGTAATGGATGATGTGGTCGTCTGGGTCGGTCGACCTATCATACATTTTCATATCTGGAGGGCTGAATTTCCTTGGTAATTCTACAGAGGTGATAGTCTCAAAAAATTGTGTGTCAGAAATTGTCCCAGCTCTACTTTTCCTCATTGGTAGTTTGACGCCTGGTAGGCTGGACAATATTGCTTCTTTGAACTCTAACATTTTTTTTGCGCATGTTGGAGGCGACTTGCTGAGCCTGGTCGGCTGGGGAAATTGGCAGAACTGTAGGATTTCTCGGATGGTCGCCTGGAGAAGGATCATCATTTGCCACATCGTTGAATGTCTCCAAAAGATTGGATGGAGCTATATCATTGTTGGCATTGTCCGGAGAATCACGTTGTTGAGAGGTGGAAGAGATTAATTCCAACTGCTTCCGAAGGTTTATATTGGAGCTTCGCATGGTCAAATTCTCCTCCTCCAAAGTTCGTAATCATTCTTGTAGCATAGTTATTTGGGCTGCAATTGGATCTGGTGTCAACTCGCTGCTTGAAGCCATGAATGAAAGTTAGAATTGTAGACTGAGAAATCTTTTGCTTGCTATAAATCGCTAAGGCCCCCACGGTGGGCGCCAAATTGTGGAAGCTGGATTTCGGCCGAGGTCCAAATCAGAATTTATAGGTTGGGGCATTAGCGATCCTGCAAGACAAAGGTAGATGAGCGGGAGTAGACTGCCCACCGGTGTGGTGGGTGCCAAGGACACTCCGACGCTCAAGTCAGTCGTATGGGATGAGCTGTAATATGTAAAGTAAAGTGTAAAAGTAAGGCTTATTATTACCTTGACTTTCTTTTGGTGGCCGTGAGGGCGGTGACAAATGTTTTTGGAAATAGAAAGCTCTCAGAACTTGTGTCAGATAGTAGAAGCTTGTAAGAAGGATCTGAAGCCTACCTTGAACCCTGAGTTATCTTCCCTTTTATAGATCTGAAAAGAGATTACTTTGTAGCTGTGATAAAAGCTGGCAACGGGCCTACAACGTGCTGACATTTCTGGCTAAGGAACCCACAACGTGCCTTGGATCCAACTTTCGGCGTTGCATGTGTTTGTGCTTAGAAAAAGAGGAAATAGTTAGTAACAATTATGTTTTATGCTGTCTATTTGTTTGGCTTTATATTTGTAGCGTTATGTACGGATGGAATAAGGTCTTTTGGGCTGGGTTTTCCAATATGGTGTTTAAGGGCCAATGTTTGTGGGCTTTTGGTATTGAGTTTGACGTGAAAAGACAGTTTTACCCTCGGGTCCAAATTTGGCCCGTACAGATAGTGCCATCACTATTTCAGAAGGCAATGACAAAGATCTTTCAGCCCATAATGCATCATACGCTGGTGTACATTGATGACTTAGTTCTTTTCTCAAAAGATTATGAGTCACACTACCGGCTATTATGTCAATTCAGAGATCTTGTCCAAAGATATGGAATCATGCTTTCGGAAAGAAAAAGCCAGATTGGAAAGGATTTCATAGAAATTTTGGGAATGGTGTTCAAAGATGGACACTATTGTGCAGGAAAACATATTGCTCAGAAACTTCTACACTTTCCAGATGACAACCTCTCAAGGAAACAACTTCAACAGTTCCTTGGGATAGTGAATTATCTTAAAGAGTTCTTACCACATGTCACCATTCATACCAGCCAGTTGTCCAAAATGATAAGAAAGAATGTACCCGAGTGGGGACCTCACATACTGAAGTTGTTCGCCAATTAAAGTAGATCTGTCAAGATCCTCATGCTTTAAAGATTCCCACAAATGGACAATGTATCTTGCAGACTGATGCAAGTGATAAATATTAGGGAGCCATGCTCATTGAAAAGATTGAAGATAAGGAGTTCTACTGTGGACACGCCAATAGATAATTCAAAGATGCTAAAAAGCATTATCATACAATCTAAAAAGAAGCTTTAGCCGTAAAATACGGAATAAATCGATTCGAATTCCATCTCATAGGTCACCATTTTCTTGTGAGATTGGACAACTTCTCTTTCCCCAAGATTTTTGATTTCAAGAACAAGGTGTTGCCAACAAAGCAGTTGCTTCGTCTCAAGGAATGGTTTTTCAAGTATGAGTTTTATGTTAAGCATATAAAAGGAGATCATAATGTGATACCTGATATATTATCCAGACCATATCAAGTTAATCTCATTTCCTCCTTAACAGCAATACCTTTGATCTTTATGACATCTATGCCCCTAAAGGATTTCCTCTATCCTACAGCGGCTATTAAGAAATATTTCCCTCCAGGGGTTATCTTTCTCAACCCTCAGGACATTCAAACATATGAAAAAAATCATATGTTTCATTATATGTCATAGCTTCAGAGGCACATAGAATATTTTCATAGCCAAACCAAGTTCTTTCCAGATTATCCTTTTTGTCAATGGTCTCTTTATAGATCCTAACAGGAGCCTTCTAGACGAAGAACTTTGGTATTTTTGGTGCATCACGGTTCTATACTCATCTTCTCTTGCTTTTCCCCTTGAAGCAATGAGATCTCATTTATGTGATAATTCCAATCGCCAGTCTTTGGTTTGGACACTCATGGAATGGTACAACTCATTGCCATGGTGGAGAGATCAGTTTACCATAGCATGCAGAAAGCTCGACCTATGGTATAAACCTAAAGAAGAAGTAGACAAGTTTGGAATAGTCTTTATTGTCCATAGACCTTATTTCCAACATCCTGACACAAAACTATTTTGGGCTCATGAGCAAGCTTTTGAATGGAAGATTATACTTGATATTTCTGTACTCATCCATGATTCTGGTGTTGGTGTTTGTTAAGGTCCCAAGATCATTAAACAAGCATGAAACATGTGTGAATACAAATCAACGAAGTTGCGGAATACTCACATCGATCGGTTGAGCGACGCGGCAACGAAAAAAACTCGAAATTCTACCTCATGAAGTCACGGCAGTGAGCTGCATCCAGTCCACTGTTTTCGGCCATGTGTCTTCAAGTTTTGAGCTCCAAGCTTCGTCAAACGATTCCCGGCTCATGGGTGGACTTCCCTATCACCTTCGCATGTCTCTCGGAGTGCTAGCTCTCTTGATTTTTTCCACAAAAATCAAGCACTCTTGTTTCCTTATCTCTCGGCTTTTACCAAACCAGTGAAGAGATTTTTCAGCCCCTTGGGCGTGAATGAGATGAGAGAAAAGAGAGGAGAAAGTGTTTTTATTTTACAAAATGTGTATTAGCTTTTTGTTTTTCCAAAAACAAATTATATATACCATTTTCACTTTTCCAAAAAGTCAAGGCAATAAAGTTTGCCAACCACTCCCATCATTCAATCAATCAATCTCATCAATCAATCAATTGTCACATCACTCAAAGTGACATGTGATTTGACGCTTGATGTGACTAATGATTTGATGCTTGATTTGACTTGCGTGCCGCACTCGAATTCGAAATGCGAATGCGCTCGCAAACAATCCCGGGCTCGGGTTCGCTAATTCCGAATTAACGAATTTTCTGTTGCGACGTAATTAAATGATTACGCCTAGCGAAGTCACTATTCATGTCGCTAACGAATTAATTCTAAATTAATTCGTTCACCCGAATTAAAATCTAATTTTAATTCCGCGTCGAAATCCAATTTCGTTTAATATATCAAATATATTAATTTATCGATTAATTCCAAATTAATCGTTATCTCTCTTTAAATGATATTTTATCCTAGATAAAATATATCCGCAATTAATCCCAGATTAATTTTCTCTCTCATCTAATTAATCCCAGATTAATTAAAAGTGCGAGTCACACGTCATCGGTGAATCTTCAGGAAGCGACCCATGAGATCCTCGGATATGTTGGCAGTAAATTCGGTCGTCGGACTATCCGAACACGTAAGTACCTAGTACTACGTCTGTACCGATTTACAAGACAAGGTTGGCTTCTAGCAAAGCACCATGCCTACCCAATTCTCCAGAAATATCCTTACAGGAATAAAGGATCTATATCAGGCGTAGTATACGTAGTATTGTGTATGTTGATCCAGTATCGGATGATCACGTGCTAGGCCTGGGGCTGGAATTGTGTCTGTCCCGTACGAAGCACATGTCGGATGTCTGGTAACTAGTCTCTATAATCGGATAAACATGACCTTGTCATTTTATCCCGATGAATGCAGTACCTAAGAGTACTAGTACCGTATCCTACGTGACCATCATCTCCATATGACTGAAGTGATACTTCCGTCTTGACATCACACCCAACACACTACGATTCTCAATATACCCAGCATATGCATACACAGAACCTGTTAAAGCCCTGGACGACCGAAACCAAAGTATATTGATTGTCGCAAGTATTAGCGGTGCAAGTCTCAGGTTAAGACCAAATACACCTACCCTGATTCGGACTTCCATAGACACATAGTCATACTACCAATGGAATTCCGATGGAGTCTATCCAGAGCGAAGCTGTTTCCCGTACCATCGGTTAAACACAACCTCCTATTACACTTGCATGAGTATCCTATACCCAAATATATGAGAACTATGATGTTGTGCCCTCACAACGCGCACAAGTGTAATACTAGTCTTTTACGTATTTATCGATGTCCAATCTCGATAATACTCTGACTATGGATATTTAATGATTTATCCTTCGTGGACTGATACTGTCTCATATCATTCTCAATCCAGTAACAAATCACAAAGACCTCTCATCATTTATACATCTAGGTGATCTAATCACAAATGATAAGAGTGCAATCTGATTTGTCACATAGTTAATTTGTTCAACAACACCATGATCTGTACAAATAGTGACGCTATGGGTCATAATTGTCCAACAATCTCCCACTTGGCCTATAGCCAGTCACTCGAGTGTCTTACACCCGAACTATGTACCGTTGGCTCAAATTGCTGAGAAAAGGCTTTCGTCAGCGGATTTGCATGATTATCGTCTGATGCGATTTATTCAATCATCACATCGCTACAATGTATGATCCGAACGAATCAGATGAATATCGAAGTATGTATCTGGATCGTTGATGAGACCATTAATTCTTTAGCATGTGCTGCAGCCTAGCTCAGCTGCTAACAGAATTATATCTAATCTAATTAGATTTATTATCGACCCAGAAGGCTTCTATTGCTGCCTCAGCTGCAGTAATAACCCGCATTTGTTGTTTATTCGGTAACAGTATCTTGCTTGGAAGATTTTCAGCTCACTGTTCCGTTATTCAAACTGTATAGTACCGTTTGCGACTTATAGTCGTCTTTATCGGTTTGGAAACTTACAGCAGTGATCCCAGTCACTTCAAGTTCTCATTCTCCATAGATTAAGATAGCATCTTTAGTTCTCTAAGATACTAACAGATGTTTTTAATATCAATCCAGTGACTATCACTTGGATTGTCCTGTTTGTGAATCCATATGCTCAAAGAGTATGTGACACCAGGTCGCGCACATTTTACAATGTATGATTTCTCGGAGAGTTTTTATCGAAAGCCAAGCTTTCAACGATTGTTCTTATGGGAATATCATTTCCAAAAAATGATGTATTATCATTATTTTATAGGACAACCACTGTCAGTGCGCTCCCATTAACCCTCTTATATACACAAGAATCATTTCATTTTGAATTAAATCATAAATCATTATGATTACATCAAAACGATAATTCCAAAAACTCAATGCTTGCTTCAATCCAAACATGGATCAAATAACCTGCAAACCATGTTTGCTAGTTTTGGGTACGAAAAAACCGTCAGGATGTTTTAAACATCCTCTCAAAGGTTTCATTTTCAGGAAAATGATTTTCTCGTTCAGCTGTCATATTTCATAAATGAAACATGCAGCATTAGTAAAAGGTTGAATCGTAATCAACACAATGTTGATAACGATACCTTTCTGCTACAAGCCTAGCTTAGTATGTTGGTATGTTGCCTTCCATGTATGTCTTCCTTGAAGACTAATAAAGTACCAATAGGCACAATGTCTTGCGGTACATCAACTAGTATCCAAACTGGTTGATATACATGGAATCCATTTCGGATCATATGGCACTTTACCATAATAGGGAGTCGATACCTTGTATCACTTCCTCATACGCAGTCAGTTGGTATACCTCAATAAGATTAACATCTTTACGAGGTGAGATCAGAAACCCATACCCTAGGTTGTTTTTTTGACTCTCTCTGACATACGTGGTTCTTGTGTATTTGAAGATTATTGGAATAGTTTCATCCTTGATGAACTATTTATGTTCCATTAAGATTCGGTTCCTTGGAATAGTATTACTCCGATTTTTATCGAGTTTTACTATCCTCCCACTTACCACTGCATATCGGTATTCCTCTTAGAAAAACAGCATGGTGAGCAACAATCTAATTGTTCTCAGGTGAGATGTATAAGTACTATACTTTGGTATCCCTAGGATAACCTACAATTGGAACTTATCCAATTTGGGTTTTAGTTTGGTATCATCCAAACATATGTCTAGCATCCCAAATTTACAGGAATGAGAAACCCGGTTCTTTCCCATTCATATCTAATATGAAATCTGTCTAACAGATTTTAATGAAACCTTATTCAAAATAGTTATGCATTGTTTAAAGCTTATCCGTTAAAGGAAATAGTAGCTCAGAGCGACTCATGATTAACCTTATCATGTCCAACAAAATTCGGTTACTTTGTTCGGACACATCATCGAACTGACGTGTTCCGGGAGGAGTCCTCATTTGAAAGAATATTATACTCTTTAAATTATATTAGAAACTTATTGCTTAAGTATTTTCCATTACGGTCTTACCGTGACGGTATAATACTATAGCCGATCTGTTTGTCTATTTCGTGTCGAAACTTAAAAGTTTCCGATTTGTGTTTCAAAAGAAACACATAACCATAACGCGATGCCACATCCGTACAGGTCACGAAATATCCATGTCCACCTCTAGCCTAGCTAGATATGGGCCCATTTGCTTCACTATGAACTAGGGCTAACAGATCGATGACATTTACATTTTTACCAAGTAAATAGTGTTTTAGGCACTTTGCCCAATAAACTAGATTCGTAGACTTTATTTGAATAGAATCAAATTAGTCCGAGTACCCACTCTTCAAAAGTGTGGATATACGAGTATTGTTTAATTGTGTCCCAGACAACAATGCCACAATATGTTTCTTCTGATCAAATCAGTTCGAGCTATTGTTTGTCATGTTATATATTTGAGATTTATTTATATTCAAAATATAAATGTTGTTATTCACATATAATGTGTTTATCTCAATATCATCTTTATATAATGAAACACTTTAGTGTTCTAGAATATAAAGGTTACCTGCAGCGGGTTAAACACTGATATAAAGATAATTTTTCTAGTCAACTAGTTACATTATAACAGTTTCCAAATTTAGGTACACACCCGAAGGGTAGTTCCTAAATTTAGGTATCTACGGTTAAAACAGTGATTTTCATCCCGTTTCTAATCCGCAGATTAAATCTCAATTGAGGTCAGTATCCTGGTCATAGCAGATTCTGAACATCAATACATATATTTTATGTACCACACTAAGTATTCAAAATCCAATTTCAATACTAGTAATGAACATAATTATGACAAACATATTTGATTTCAGAGGCTTGCTCGTCTTCAATTCCTTCATGTCTGCTTTGTCCAAACGGCAGTCACGCTTCCGCGATCCCGTTTGCCACAATTAGCAGACATTTTGGGATATGTCATATATCTTCCCAGAAGATTATAATGATTTTGCCTTTGCCGTTTTCATATTCCAGAAGCCTTTGGCCAAGCCTCGGGTTTCTAGAATATCGAAGTAAGGTGCGCCTTGCGCTACTTGCCTAATTGCAAACTTTGACTTTGTCTCCTTGAGAATAGTCATCAACTCTCCAAGAGTTTAGTATTGCAATTTAGTACTTCTAAAATCTAAGTATAGATTTATGAAGATCCTTCAATTTCATTATCATACTTTAAGGATCTAATCTTTAGTTCTGATTCAGAAATTAAGGATTCTACTGCAACAAGCTAAATGGATTAAGCACTAAAGTTATCATCACATAAATCTTCCAAAGATTATGCTCGACTATTTGCTTAACTTCGGGCTTAGGCCTAATATGTTATTTTATCAAATAAAGTAACTTATTATTTTCCAGGACCATCCTGAAATTTATTCCCAATTTGAAAATTAAACCATTTAAATACATTTTCCCTAGGATTATGTTTTAAATGTCAATCTTTCAATTTATCTTGATTTTAATAGTCCAACTATTTAATCAACTATTTTGGTACTATTTATTATAATGATTACAATAGTCCAACTATTTAATCAACTATAATTTAATAGATTAAAATCAATTATATTGATTACTATAATCCAATTATAAAATCAACTATAAATGAATAGTTTGAATACAGTCCAACTGTTAATTAAAACAACATTTAAATATTAGTCCAACTAACATTTAATTTATATGACGAATGATATTTGTTTGAGCGCATATGGCAAGTAATTAAACAATATTGCAAATTCAATTCTTGCCTCCCACTATTTTTCGGCGAGCCTCTAACCCTCTGTCGAGTACTCGGGAAATCGTGTTTCCTAGCGGGCTAGGATCCCGTTAAATATCACACAATCTTGACTTTGACCAACAAATTGTATGATAATTAACTAGGTAGATCTTTAAGATCGATTGGATCCAATCCAATTCCTAGATCCAGTAGGGACATCCAAGTCCGAAACATATATCTTATATATTCCAATACATCCAATGTATTACCTAACCTTTTTCCTCTGAATCAACTAAGCCTTGGCTTTGGCACAACAAACTTAGTGATCCCAGTTAAGCGCGACCCATTGACCATGGAAAGCTTCGTAATCAATGTCGATGGACAAGAAGTGGTCTTGACTTTGGCCAACAAACCACAACTTGGACAAGACACCAATATGTAACAAAGC
Source organism: Zanthoxylum bungeanum (assembly GCA_019454045.1). Lineage (NCBI taxonomy): Eukaryota > Viridiplantae > Streptophyta > Magnoliopsida > Sapindales > Rutaceae > Zanthoxylum > Zanthoxylum bungeanum. The sequence goes on along the minus strand of SKCR01046248.1, from coordinate 31,721 downwards.
TCTCGTGATTCAAACACATCATCGACGGACAAAGGCCTTGACTTTGGCCAACAAGCCAATGTCAGTCTCGGATCTTGAGTGAGAATCACTCAATGGAAGGAAAAACGCTTAATATTTTGCGAGGGTTTTTCGAGTGCAAATTGGCAACCAATTTATTATCTTTGTTAAGGTCTCATCATCATACACCCTTAAACATGCATTCTAAACACATAATAAAGCGCGTATAAATAAAGTAATAATGATATGCGGATGGATATTTTACACATTGATCCTAGATCAAATCTCTCCCTTTCTCTCTCCCGCTAGCACAAATATTTCTTCTACATGTTACACTACACTTCTAAAGAAACCTCATTTACATTGAGGGGAATATGTGAGAAGATAATACAAAGAATATGGAGGTATAAGGCTGGACACGCAGGTCCAATTAATAAATCAAATTTATTACAATAATTTCTAAAATTGTCTCACCCATCTAATATCCATCCGATATACATTATTCATGCATCGCAACCATGTATTCACACAAGCATGTTATCAATCAATCTTTTCAAATTAATTAATCTGATAATTAGTGACCATCCAATGTTCAAACAACGATTTGATTTTGTTCGAGTCAAACTCGTTTTGCGAATAAGTACTCAAAGTACGAATTATCGAATTAAATTAAACTACAAAATTAAATCCAATTCAATTTATATTTAATACTAATTCGCTATTTAATTCCAAATTAAATATCACACTTTATAAATGAACTTATACGACTTAAATTCCAAATTTAATCGTTACGGGTCTCAAAGCCCGATTAACGTCCAACATCAATTTAATTAAAGTCCAATGGGCTTTTAATTAATTTCATAAGGCATGGACTTTTGGTCAACTCGGGTCAAACCGAATAACCAAAATCCAATCCGGGAATTACCCCATAAGCCCAGAAATCAATTTTGGCCCATTAGGCCCAATTAAACTTTAAAGGTCCATTAGTCGCATTTGGGCTTTATGGAGGCTGTTTTGGGCCCAATTGGATCCAATCCACTTGGCCTAAACCTAACTTGGTATAACCAAGCCCAATAAGCTCATTTACAACATTCAAGCCCAATTTCACAAAATATGCCCAATTCAATTAAATTACAAAATCCAATTTCACAATTTAATTACCTAAAGTGTATAACACAATTAATTACCCATTTAACATTTCTAAAACATCAATTAGCCTAATTAATCATGCTTAATTACAACAAAACATGTCCAACACATTTCATCAAAAATCAAACCCAATCATGCTTTATATATGTCTCGGCCAAGAGGAAATTTATATCCAATTTCAAATCCAATCCAATTGAATCAAATTAAAAATTAAATCAACATCCCCAACATGATTCTAACCCATCCAATGAATCAAAAAATAAAAATCCAAGACATTAAAATAGGGCATCATTCTCGACCAAGCTAAGATTTTGGGGGAAAAATGATCCAATCACAATTTCATGAAATTGATCCAATCAAACTTCAATTAAAACACATTTAAGCATACTAATTCATCCAATTTCATTATACATGCTCAAAATCAATTTTACCCAAATTTTAAGCCCTAAAATTTTCATGCTCAACCTTGCTCATAGATACCATTGTTGGTGTTTGCTAAGGTCCCAAGATCATTAAACAAGCATGAAACATGTGTGAATACAAATCAACGAAGTTTCGGAATACTCACATCGATTGGTTGAGCGACGCGGCAACGAACAAAACTTGAAATTCTGCCTCATGAAGTCACGGCAGTGAGCTGCATCCAGTCCACTGTTTTCAGCCATGTGTCTTCAAGTTTTGAGCTCCAAGCTTCGTCAAACGATTCCAGGCTCATGGGTGGACTTCCCTATCACATTCGCATGTCTCTCGGAGTGCTAGCTCTCTTGATTTTTGCCACAAAAATCAAACACTCTTGCTTCCCTATCTCTCGACTTTTACCAAACCAGTGAAGAGATTTTTCAGCCCCTTGCGCGTGAATAAGAGGAGAGAAAATAGAGGAGAGAGTGTTTTTGTTTTAGAAAATGTGTATTATCTTTTTGTTTTTCCAAAAATAAATAATATATACCATTTTCACTTTCCAAAAAGTCAAGGTAATAAAGTTTGCCAACCACTCCCATCATCCAATCAATCAATCTCATCAATCAATCAATTGTCACATCACTCAAAGTGACATGTGATTTGACGCTTGATGTGACTAATGATTTGACTCTTGATTTGAGTTGCGTGCCGCACTCGAATTCGAAATTCGAATGCGCTCGCAAACAATCCCGGGCTCGGGTGCGCTAATTCCGAATTAACGAATTTTTTGTTGCGACGTAATTAAATGATTACGCATAGCGAAGTCACTATTCACGTCGCTAACGAATTAATTCTAAATTAATTCGTTCACCCGAATTAAAATCTAATTTTAATTCCGTGTCGAAATCCAATTTCGTTTAATATATCAAATATATTAATTTATCGATTAATTCCAAATTAATCGTTATCTCTCTTTAAATGTTATTTTATCCCAGATAAAATATCTCCGTAATTAATCCCAGATTAATTTTCTCTCTCATCTAATAAATCCCATATTAATTAAAAGTACGAGTCATACGTCATCGGTGAATCTTCGGGAAGCGACCCATGAGATCCTCGGATATGTTGGCAGTAAATTTGGTCGTCGGACTATCCGAACACGTAAGTACCTAGTACTACGTCTGTACCGATTTACAAGACAAGGTTGGCTTCTAGCAAAGCATCATGCCTACCCAATTCTCCAGAAATATCCTTATAGGAATAAAGGATCTATATCAGGCGTAGTATACGTAGTATTGTGTATGTTGATCCAGTATCGGATGATCACGTGCTAGGCCTGGGGCTGGAATTGTGTCTGCCCCGTACGAAGCACATGTTGGATGTCTGGTAACTAGTCTCTATAATTGGATAAAAATGACCTTGTCATTTTATCCCGATGACTGCAGTACTTAAGAGTACTAGTACCGTATCCTGCATGACCATTATCTCCATATGACTGAAGTGATACTTCCGTCTTGGCATCACACCCAACACACTACGATTCTTAATATACCCAGCATAGGCGTACACAGAACCTGTTAAAGCCATGGACGACCGCAACCAAAGTATATTGATTGTCGTAAGTATTAGCGGTGCAAGTCTCGGGTTAAAACCAAATACACCTACCCTGATTTCGGACTTCCATAGACACATAGTCATACTACCAATGGAATTCCGATGGGGTCTATCCAGAGCGAAGCTGTTTCCCGTACCATCGGTAAAACACAACCTCATATTACACTTGCATGAGTATCATATACCCAAATATATGAGAACTATGTCTTTGTGCCCTCACAACGCGCACAAGTGTAATACTAGTCTTTTACGTATTTATCGATGTCCAATCTCGATAATACTCTGACTATGGATATTTAATGATTTATCATTCGTGGACTAATACTGTCTCATATCATTCTCAATCCAGGAACAAATCACAATGACCTCTCATCATTTATACATCTAGGTGATCTAATCACAAATGATAAGAGTGCAATCTCTTTTGTCACATAGTTAATTTGTTCAACAACACTTTGATCTGTATAAATAGTGACGCTATGGGTCATAATTGTCCAACACTTGGCTTACTTAAGAATTTAAAAGATTTCATTTTAGAAATTAACCATTTACAGCCAGATAATCACAATCTCTCTCACATATCTTTAGGTCCGAGACATGAGCTTATTCACTGTCCTAAAGACCTATCAGATCCAAAAGAATTCGGTGGTCTAATTATCAAACAGGTGAATCCAACCTCAACAGACATCCTCTTCCAGGATTCTCAGAACCTGTATGAAGAGTTTGAGCCTATGAAGAAAGAATCAAATAATCCTAGGAACCATGCCCAAGCAATATTGACGACATGTATCCTATTAGTGATCCATGGTCGTTTAATGTCTACGGATAGATTGATTCAGATGATTCGGATTATTACAATCTCAACCTTTCTCCATCTCAAAACTCGATGTGACAAGTTTGTTGTTTTGCTTTAATAATTCATGCTTTAGACAGCATGATAAGTGTGTTTTTGCTTTATGTCTGTGTCATGCTTTAGTATCTTTGCTTTAGCATATTTTGCTTTTGCTTTTGCTTTTGTAAAAGTAAATTCTTTTGCTTTAGTTAAAGGAGTGGTCTTTGTTTGTTCTTATCCCTTTGGTGCGGGGTCATGTCTCACCAAAGATGCATTATGTTTCCTCTCATCCGTCTATATAAGGAGTGAGGTTTTTCATTTGTAATTAAGTTGGGTTTTTCATAAAAAGTAAGTAAAATAAAAAGTTTGTTTACTCTATCATGTCTTGTTAAGTAACTCTTAGGTTCTCTCTCAAATCACGAAGGAGTCTTCCCTCAACTACTACTACTAATCCATCAGTTTTAAGTTCATCTCCATTTATCTCTATGAGTATGCTCTTCACTCGCCACACCGGTGGATCTTGTGGATCAGAAAATAGTTGGAAAACACATTCGATCATTGTCTTAGGCGGTCTCCTCTGTGAGTCCTGTTCACCCAAAGTGTGGGCGCTGAGGCCAAGTAGTGTCTTTTGTGCCCTTTAATGTGGTGGCATGGACGTAGCAGAGAGCAACTCGAGGTTTTGGTATCAGAGCCAAAGCATTTTGACCGGCGTAAACACACACGTATAACGCAAGCGTACGTATCGTTCAAGTAGTATAAAAAGTATCGATCCCACGAGGACTTAATACCTAAGTTATTAATTTTATGAGGTTAAATGATTACTAGTATCTAACAGGTTGTTTAATTGATTTGAAATGGCGACGATTCTAAATTTAAAGACAAGTAAATAAAATTGTTTGAAAGTAGATTTTAAGAAAATTCAATATTAAAAACTATCTAGGGTTGTAATTTCTTTGCAATATCATTTTAAAGATGAAGTGGTTATCTTATAGTTGGGTAAAATATTGATTTATTAACCTGGAACACTAAATTATGTAAAAGCCTCTTCCGATGGTCAATTACAAATACCTAGTATAATCCAATTGAACCATATGTCTATGCCAACCAAATTACCTAGATTCATTAAGATTAAGTTCCAATTATGGTTACCCCCGCCGACATGTATATTCCTGTCTTGTAAGGAAATCTATTAAAGGGTTATCTATCCTCAAGGAAGATCGTGGGCTATTGAGTCTGAGGTCTTAAACTTAAAATCCATATGTCTAGTTCATTTTAAGTTTACATAGTCAATTTAATTAATGGCCAGTTAATTAAAAAGTATTAAGATTAAGACTCAATAAATAAATCTTTATATTACCCAAACTATAATCTAACCCCTTATAAACCGGTGATATTGAAAGTCATCACAACCCCATATACTAATTTAGTTACGACACATATCTAGGGCTGGTAAAATAAAAGACATAAAATGCTGAAAGTAATTGCGGTAAAGTAGATACTGAAAGGTAAATTACAATAAAATAAATGCTAAGGTAAAATGAATTACTTTTACTACTACTAATTTAGATATCTCCCATAAAATAATATATAAACTTGTGATAATATTACCAACCGACCAATCTGGCGGTATCCTGATTAAGTCAAATTAAGTCCAACCAGCCATTAAGGCGGTAATATTTGTCCATAACCAGCCATAAAGGCGGAACCAAAATAACCAGTCATAAAGGCGGAACCAAAATTAAATTACCAACCGACCAATCTGGCGGTATCCTTGATTAGTCAGGTTTAAATCAGATTAAAATTAAATTACCAACCGACCAATATAGCGGTATCCTTTTTAAGTCAAATTTTAAATAGTGAATATATTATTTTTAAGGGAGATTAATCTAAATAGCAATAGTAAAAGTATTACCTTTCACCCTAGCTGGGGAAGTTACCTCCTCATGATGAATAGTAAAAACTGTAAAAAGTAAGAAAGTAAATTACTATTATTACAAAACGTAATTAAAATTATTACAAAACTAAAAACTAAAAATTAAAACGAAACTTAGAGAGAGAAGAACTCCATATTTACATCAAAGAAATGGGAGAGAATGGTACAACCAAATCTGAAATCTCGAGCTCAATTTATAGGCGCAGGTAAGCTTCCAGAGTCGCGACGCCAAGGGCTTTGGCGTCGCTACGCCAGAACAGTGAATCGTGGCATGCTCTCGGCTTGACACGTTGCGAGGCGGCTAAGAGGATAAAGCGACACGTGGCGAGGCGGCTAAAAGCTCAATTATTATGCTGACATGGCGATGACGTGGCGCTGACGTGGCAAGGCGGCTGAGATCAATTTTCGGCACCGTAGGATTGTGACACGTGTCAAGGAGTGATTGGTTGATGATGACGTGGCATGTTGACTCGGTTGACCTTCTGACGTGGACGATGACGTGGCACGACGCGTGGCAGAGTTGACTCGTTGACTGATGATGTGGCGATGACATGGATGACACGTGGCACACGTGGCAATTGTGAGTGTCGGCACCGTAGGATGATGACACGTGGCACGGCGCACGTTAGCATATCGGCTGTGATGGTGACACGTGGCACGGCTCATTTTAGCAAAGTCAAACTTCTCAAATTCTGACCCGTTGACCCGGCGCATGTTAGCAGATCTGGTGCACGTTAGGCGTCGCGATGCTGATGACTTGGGCGTCGCGACGCGGACAATTTACCGAAATGCCTTTTTTGCCAATTTTTCCTGTTTTGCTCCAAATCACCTCCAGAATGTCCTGAAACTTTATTTATCTACAAAATAACACAAAACACATCAAAATATTCACATAACTCAAGAAACTATACAATATATTAGGTTAAATGAGTGGGAAATAGTGATAGATTTACCACTCATCACACCTCCAAACCTAACATTTTGCTAGTCCTCGAGCGAAACACAGAATAAAATAACATAATAAATTAACTAAGCCACTTTCGTAGGGATCACGGTTGCATTTAGCATATGCAACAAGCCTTTAAACCCCTAGGTGTCCCTAGTGGACGAGTTGTAGTCTCGTGATGGTTTACAGCAATGATACCCACAAACATTTTACAAAAGTAAAAAGGTATTAAAACTAATGCACACAAAAGTAAAAAAGACAAGCGAAAAGAGAATAAAGAAGTTAGTAACTAATCAGGTGAAACTTCTACTCCAAGTTACTAGTTGTTTTGTTTCATTCTAAATTACCAAATAAGTAAATTCTCCGATCATTTTTATCATTCTTCATAAACACAGCCAACATAATATTAAACAACTCATTTTTGCCCACAGCAGTCATAAGTGCAGTTGATAAGAGAGTAATATTTTTGTCCTAAAGTTCTATCAGATTTCACACCTTTTTGTAGCAATGGAATAATTTTTTCTCATTTTTCTGATTTTTTTCTTTGATTTTTTTTTTATTATTTATATACAATACCTTCTGTCTATGTAGCAAGCTTTGGGTTGGTGGTTCCCAAACCAGTTGGCTTTAGGGCACCAGGTGTTAAGACACCCCTACGGACTTAATTACTCAGACTTCAGATATATATATTTTTGCAGCATCTTTGATCCATGTAACGAGCTTTGGGTCAGTGACTCCCAAACCAGTTGGTTTTATGGCACTAGGTGTTAAAACACCCTTACAGACTTAATAACTCGGATCTCATATGCTTTATATCAAAAAAAAAAAAAAATTTTACTCCATCACTTTTGAGACGTTTCCTCCAATTAAACTAGAGCACTGAATATTACAAACTTTTCAATTTTAGCTCATGTCCGTATGTTCCATGTTTGTTGATAATACATGTCAACTGAGCATATGAAGATTCATTTTAGTCCGTGTTAAGGAGAATTTACAAATTAAATAATTTAAAAGGAAATAAACAAAAATTAACTTGTTTCGAAAATAGGTTTGAGATACGTCTCAGGAGTGGAAACTCCTTACTCAGCTATCCTTTACCAATTTCACCTTTTTAGTCAAAAACAAAAACGCAAAATATTTTTGTAATTTTTGAAAATTTTCCATTTTTTTTTTATTTTCGAAAAAAATTTTGGATTAAAAATAAAAACAACATACAAACTAAAAACAATGTACTAATCAACTAATTCCCCCCCCAAACCTAAATGAGACATTGTCCCCAATGTCTTAAACAGTAGAAGAAGAGTTTAGAAGGTCGTACCTGGTTAGCCGAAAATCTACAGGAATTTAAAGGTTAAGATCCAGATTAATTCGACGCCTCTTACCACGATCGTCCTCGGCAATTTATCTTTGAAATGATAGGGTCAACTTTTGGTTCATAGGCTATGAGTTGGTCAATTAGATCTGGAGCAGTTCTGGCAGTAAATAAGGTTCTTTAAAGGTTTTGATATGAACCCATTTCTCCGAGCATCATCAAGAAACACACAAAGAAAATCATAAAATCCATCAACGTTGTACAGCCCAATTGGTTTCTAGTGTATGTTCAGGTTCGCCCAAGATCAAACAATAAAAATTTCCTCCAATGTACCCAAGCCACCTGGCAAAGCAATAAAAGCATCAGCACGGTTAATCATTTCTACCAGTCGTTCAGACATACCTGGCACGATTAATTCCTCTCCGTTTGATGGTTCAATAAGATTTGCCTCTGCCAAAGGTTTTGGGATGATTCCAAAACGTGACTGCCTCCTTCCTGTGCGGCCTTTGAAACGATCCACATAAGTCCGAGATTACCTCTGCCATATATTAAGTGCATATTCCTTGCAGCTAAGACTCGACCCAATTCATGTGCTTTTCTATGTATTGTGGTTTAGTACCAACAGTACTACCGCAAAACACACAAATGTTTTCAACTCGTCTTCTTGAAGTGGCTTCCATTTTTTACTCTGGATGTCTTCAAAAGTGCAATGATGAGTTGAATTTATAGTACCTGAAAAGGGTGAGTAAAAAAAAAAGCATAAGTATCTTCCAGAGGATGATTAGTAGCGAAATAATATCGTGATAGTCAAAAAGGTCTGGACCCTGTCGGAGAAAATAAAAGAAAACAACAAAACAAATCACAATTATTAGAAAAGACAAAGAGATATAATATGTACAAGAATTTACAGCTTGATTAACGTCTATGGGCAGGACAAGCTTCCCATCCAATTTTCTTATAAATTGGCAAACATGGTCTTTTTGAGTCAGATTCCCAAGACTTAACTGTTGTCTTTCTTTTGAAATTGTGTATGTAATTTACGAATGGCTATATGAACATATCCACTGGGATGCGTCTCAAGAGTCGAAGATATATCATCATAAAGACTCCTTACTCAAGCCATCCCTAATGAATTTAATTTTGTCTTCGCGATTATCAAACACCATTCCTAAAGAACGACAACGAGTATTGCAATTCCATCGTGCACATTTGTAACAAACATCCATTTGCTTAGCTCTACGTTTCTTTGCATATGTGCTTCTTCCGCAACCAGACAGATGTGAAATAAAAGAGTCAGAAGACTCACCTGCCAATCGTACTCGTGCTTCAATTACCAACGAATGTCATTGGGCACACCATGGATCATCAGTAGTCTCATTCGTTCCAAGCGAGTTTTGTATACTTTTATCAGAGATTTTTGAGGGAGAGAAGGAAATTGCTTGTGAAGATTTGTGAGAGCTTCTTCCATCTGAAATGTCTTAATCTACAAAAACTAACACACAAAATTAAATCACTCCAAATCACAATATATACAAAAATTGCATGGGTTGCCTCCCTGCGAGCGCTAAGTTTAAAGTCGTCAGCTAGACGTGACTTCTTGAACGTTAGGCTGGATCTGAAAGTGTGACACTTTCTTTTTGTCGCTCAAATGATTCTCCCCAGTAGTGCTTGACACGCTGACTGTTAACCTTGAATGTGTGTTGGTATTGGGATTCAGTAACTCAACAGCTCCATATGGTAAAACCTGAGTGATCACAAATGGACCTGACCACCTAGATTTTAACTTTCCAGGGAAAAGTTTCAACCTCGAGTTGTACAACAACACCTGCTGCCTTGGTTCCAACTGTCTGTGCACTATTTTTCGGTCATGCCATTTTTTGGTCTTTTCCTTGTACAATTTGGCGTTCTCATAAGCCTGTAGACGAAACTCCTCCAATTCGTTGAGTTGGTGCAGTCTTTTCTCTCATGCAGCTTGTGAATCAAAATTCAACTTCTTCAGTGCCCAGTACGCCTTGTGCTCAAGCTCAACTGGTAGATGGCACGCTTTCCCAAACACCAATCGATATGGGGACATACCAATGGGTGTCTTGTAAGTTGTCCGGTAGGCCCATAATGCATCATCTAGTTTTGTTGACCAGTCCCTCCTTGTTGATCCAACGGTTCTTTCTAGGATTCTCTTGATCTCCCTGTTTGAAACCTCAACCTGTCCATTTGACTGTGGATGGTAAGATGTGGCAACCTTGTGAGTAACTCCGTATTTGGATAGGAGTGCATCGAAGTATCTGTTGCAGAAATGAGAGCCACCATCACTGATAATTGCCCGAGGTGTTCCAAATCGAGTGAAAATGTTCTTTTTCAGGAATTTGATCACGACTTTTGAATCATTGGATGGAAGTGCAATTGCTTCGACCCATTTGGACGTAGTCTACAACAGCAACAGGATGTACAGATTTCCGAATATGGAACAAAGGGTCCCATGAAATCAATACCCCATACATCGAATATTTCCACTTCTAGAATGTTTTGCAATGGTCCTTCGTTTCTCCTGGAATATTTTCCATTCTCTGGCACCTATCACATTAAAAAGCAAAAAGATAAGCATCTTTAAAAAGAGTGGGCCAAAACAAACCTGATTGTAGGACTTTGGCTGCAGTTTTGTTTCCGCTGAAGTGTCCGCCATATGGTGATGAATGACAGTGTTGCAAAACACTGTTGATTTCCTCATGTGGAACACATCGTCTCAGTAGTTGATCAGCACAACCGTTTGAACAGGTACGGTTCATCCCAGACATAGTGTGTGACTTCTTTGAAGAACTTCTTCCGTTGCTGAGTTGTCCATTCCAACGGCCATTTTCCTGGACAAATGTAGTTGACATAGTCAGCATACCAAGGGACTTCCTGTTGTTTCATGGCAAAAAGCTATTCATCTGGAAAAGTTTCTTTATTGACAGTTCTTTGCCAGCTGTTTCTTCCATTCTCAAGCCTCGATAGATGATCTGCCACCTGATTCTCTGTTCCTTTCCTGTCTCGAATCTCCACGTCAAATTCTTGCAGAAGAAGTATCAAACGGATCAATCTGGGTTTTGCATCTTTCTTTGTGATCAGATATTTGATTGCTGAATGATATGTGTAGACCACCACTTTGGGACCTAGCAGATAGGAACGAAATTTGTCAAAAGCGTACACAACTGCGAGCAACTCCTTTTCGGTGGTTGTGTAGTTAAGTTGAGCTTCATTCAAAGTTCTGCTGGAGTAGTAAATTGTGTGGAAAATCTTTGCTTTGCGTTGTCCCAAAACTGCACCTACAGCAAAATCACTAGCATCACACATTACCTCAAATGGAAGGGTCCAGTCTGGTGCTACTATGATGGGAGCAGAGACCAGCTTCTGTTTTAAGATTTCAAAGGCTTCCTGGCATTCTTTGGTGAAGTTGAAAGGCACATCCTTCTCCAGAAGATTGCATAGAGGTTTAGCAATCTTGGAAAAGTCTTTGATAAATCTCCTGTAAAAACCTGCATGTCCAAGAAAACTTCGAATACCTTTAACTGATGTTGGTGGAGGTAGTTTTTCAATTGTCTCTATCTTTGCTTTGTCTACCTCAATCCCTTTTTGTGAGATCCGGTGTCCAAGAACAATGCCTTCTTGCACCATAAAGTGGCATTTCTCCCAGTTGAGTACCAGTTTTGTATCTTCGCACCTTTGTAACACATGTTCCAAATTTGCAAACAATGGTCAAAAGAATCTCCAAACACGGAAAAATCATCCATAAAAACCTCCATACTCTGCTCCAGCATGTCTGAGAAAATGGCCATCATGCAACGCTGAAAAGTGGCGGGGGCATTACATAATCCAAATGGCATCCTGCGGAAAGCAAAAGTACCATAGGGACAAGTAAAGGTAGTTTTCTCCTGGTCTTCTGGGGCGATGGCAATCTGATTGTACCCTGAATATCTGTCAAGAAAGCAATAGAATTCATGTCCCGCCAGTCTGTCTAACATCTGGTCAATAAATGGTAATGGAAAATGGTCCTTCCTCGTGGCTTTGTTCAGTTTTCGGTAGTCCATGCATACTCTCCATTCAGTCACTGTTCTTGTTGGAATTAGCTCATTCTTTTCATTGGTGACCACATTAATTCTTCTTTCTTTGGCACACACTGCATAGGACTCACCCAACTACTACTGTCTGAGATGGGGTAAATGATGACAGCATCTAACCATTTGATGATTTCTTTCTTCACGACTTCCTTCATGATTGGATTGAGTCTCCGTTGATGCTCCACTGTGGGTTTGTACTCATCATTCATTAGATTTTGTGCATGCAAAATGATGGACTAATGCCTCGAATGTCTGTTATAGTCCAGCCAATGGCTTTCTTGTGCTCTCGTAACACTCTCAGCAACTTTTCTTTCTGCTCCAATGTTAGTGAAGAAGAAATAATAACAGGTAATTCAGAAGAGTTTCCAAGAAATGCATACCTGAGATGGCTTGGAAGTAACTTCAGCTTCAACTGTGGTGGTTCTTCAATCGAAGGCTTGATTCGATCTTTCTTTGGTAGTTCCAAACTTTCAACTGGTGGTGTTGCTTTGAATCGGAATGGTTTGTCAAGGTAGTTGATACATTCTAAGATTTCAGCATCTAGCTCACTGTCAGTCATATTGGTGATGCAAGCTTCAAGTGTATCTGTGGGATTTGGTTCAGTATTTTGAAAGATACTTTCAATAACATCAACTCTGAAGCATTCTTCTTCTTTTTCATCACTCGGGAATTTCATGGCTTTGAAAACATTAAAGGTCACTTCTTGGTCCTGTACTTTCATGGTCAGTTCTCCTTTTTGCACATCAATCACAGTTTTACCTGTAGCCAAGAATGGTCTCCCAAGAATGATAGGTATTTCTTTGTCTTCTTCCATGTCAAAGATGATGAAATCTGCTGGGAGAATTAGTTTGTCTACTTTCACCACCACATCTTCAACAACACCTCTTGGAAATGCAAGTGTTCGGTCAGCAAGTTGCAATGAAACTGAGGTAGGCATTGCTCTCCAATCTGCAGTTTCCTGTAAATAGAAAAAGCATCAAGTTAACACTAGCACCTAAATCACATAAAACCTTACCGATATAATGTTCTCCAATGGTGCATGGAACTGTGAAACTGCCAAGATCTTTCAACTTCGGGGGAAGTTTCCTCTGAATGATGGCGCTGCATTCTTCTGTTAATGCTATTGTTTCGTAGTCTCCCAATCTTCATTTTCGTGAAAGAATATCTTTCATGAATTTTACATAGCTGGACATTTCTTCCAAGGCTTCTGCAAATGGAATGTTGATGTGCAGCTTTTTGAAAACCTCCAGGAATCGAGCAAACTGCTTGTCCAATTTGTTTTTCTGAAGACGCTGAGGAAAAGGTGGAGGTGGAATGATTTTCTTTCTTGGTTCTTTTTCCTTTGCTTCTTTTTCCTCCATCTGTTGTTCAGCTTCTTTTGGAACTTCTTCTTGGGACATCTGGATTCCAACATCTTTGTTGATTTCAGTACCTCTTTTCAGAGTAATGGCTTGACATTTCTCCTTCCCTCGGTTCCTTGGATTGGGTTCTGTTTTGCTAGGAAGATTTCATGGTGGTCTGTAACTCTGAGCATCGGCCAGTTGTCCGATTTGATTCTCCAGTGCTTTGATGGAAGCTGATTGGCTCTGAAAGATGGCATCATACTTTTTTAACTGAGCCAGCACTTCTGCTATTCCTGGTTCATTTGCCTGCTCCTGGCCTTGTTCTGTTGCTGAAATCCAGGTGGTGGATAGTTCCGCTGTTGGCCTGAATTGTTGCTCCATGAAAAATTAGGATGATTCCTCCACCCTGGGTTGTAGGTGTTGGAATATGGATTGTTCCTCTGTCTGTTGAATTTATTGACAAAATTCACCGTTTCTTCAAGTTGGTTTGATTCTGGTGCTCCTCCATATGGTGAACTTGTGGATCCAGTGGTAAGATTCTCCATGAATTTGCATATCTGATCTAGCTTGGTGTTGACTGCTGTATTGGCTCTCCACTTTCATAAATTCCTGCAATTCTTTAGATCATGCTCCTTTCAGTTGGCCACAAGGAATTGTTGTTGGCCATTTCTTCGATTAGTTCTCAGGCTTGATCTTCTCCTTTTGCAATTAAAGCTCCTCCAGCAGCAGCATCGATTGTGGTTCTCATTATTCCAGAAAGTCAATTATAGAATGTTTGGACTTGAAGCCATTTTGGAATCTCATGGTGTGGACATTTCCGGAGTAAATCTTATATCTTTCCCAAACTTCGTAGAGAGTTTCTGAGTCTTGTTGCACAAATGATGTGATGTCATTCCTCAGTTTTCCGGTTCTAGCTGGTGGAAAGTACTTTGCAAGAAATTTGGTGGCTAAGATGTTCCATGTTGTGATAGAACCTGCTGGTAATGAATGTAGCCAAGCTTTAGCGCTGTCCTTCAAGGAATATGGGAAAACACGCAGTCTCATTGCTTCTTCAGCTTCTCGGTTGTAATTGAAAGTGCCGTAAACTTCCAGGAAGTTGCTGATGTGGGCATTAGGATCTTCAGTTGCATTCCCCCCAAACTGAACTGACTGTTGAATCATCTGAATGCAAGTTTTGATGTCACCCGCATTTGCTGGTAAGGGAGGGAGTACAATGCAAGAAATGAGTCTGTCAATCATCGGAATGGTTCTGTCTCGAATGGGAATTGGTGGTGCAACCTCCAAAGGTTCAGGTTCCATGTTGACTAAAGCTTCTTGGCCTTCTCGCATTTCCCTTCTCAACTGTCTGATAGTTCTTTCAATTTCCGGGTCAAGCGGTCGGAGTTCAAAGCTTCTGGTTCGTCTCATGAAGTTTCTGAGAACCTGAAACACAAGAAATCAAAAGCAATAAGTAAAAAGAAATTAGATACAAGTAGCGTATCTAACCCCTAAACTAATTGTAAAAGATAAATAAGTCCCCGGCAACGGCGCCAAAAACTTGACCGGCGTAAACACACACGTATAACGCAAGCGTACGTATCGTTCAAGTAGTATAAAAAGTATCGATCCCACGAGGACTTAATACCTAAGTTATTAATTTTATGAGGTTAAATGATTACTAGTATCTAACAGGTTGTTTAATTGATTTGAAATGGCGACGATTCTAAATTTAAAGACAAGTAAATAAAATTATTTGAAAGTAGATTTTAAGAAAATTCAATATTAAAAACTATCTATGGTTGTAATTTCTTTGCAATATCATTTTAAAGATGAAGTGGTTATCTTATAGTTGGGTAAAATATTGATTTATTAACCTGGAACACTAAATTATGTAAAAGCCTCTTCCGATGGTCAATTACAAATACCTAGTATAATCCAATTGAACCATATGTCTATGCCAACCAAATTACCTAGATTCATTAAGATTAAGTTCCAATTATGGTTACCCCCGCCGACAGGTATATTCCTATCATGTAAGGAAATCTATTAAAGGGTTATCTATCCTCAAGGAAGATTGTGGGCTATTGAGTCTGAGGTCTTAAACTTAAAATCCCTATGTCTAGTTCATTTTAAGTTTACCTAGTCAATTTAATTAATGGCCAGTTAATTAAAAAGTATTAAGATTAAGACTCAATAAATAAATCTTTATATTACCCAAACTATAATCTAACCCCTTATAAACCGGTGATATTGAAAGTCATCACAACCCCAGATACTAATTTAGTTACGACACATATCTAGGGCTGGTAAAATAAAAGACATAAAATGCTGAAAGTAATTGCGGTAAAGTAGATACTGAAAGGTAAATTACAATAAAAAAATGCTAAGGTAAAAGGAATTACTTTTACTACTACTAATTTAGATATCTCCCATAAAATAATATATAAACTGTGATAATATTACCAACCGACCAATCTGGCGGTATCCTGATTAAGTCAAATTAAGTCCAACCAGCCATTAAGGCGGTAAATTTTGTCCATAACCAGCCATAAAGGCAGAACCAAAATAACCAGTCATAAAGGCGGAACCAAATTAAATTACCAACCGACCAATCTGGCGGTATCCTTGATTAGTCAGGTTTAAATCAGATTAAAATTAAATTACCAACCGACCAATATAGCGGTATCCTTTTTAAGTCAAATTTTAAATAGTGAATATATTATTTTTAAGGGAGATTAATCTAAATAGCAATAGTAAAAGAATTACCTTTCACCCTAGCTGGGGAAGTCCTCCTCATGATGAATAGTAAAAACTGTAAAAAGTAAGAAAGTAAATTACTATTATTACAAAACGTAATTAAAATTATTACAAAACTAAAAACTAAAAATTAAAACGAAACTTAGAGAGAGAAGAACTCCCTATTTACATCAAAGAAATGAGAGAGAATGGTACAACCAAATCTGAATCTCGAGCTCAATTTATAGGCGCGGGTAAGCTTCCAGAGTCGCGACGCCAAGGGCTTTGGCGTCGCTACGCCAGAACAGTGAATCGTGGCTGCTCTCGGCTTGACACGTTGCGAGGCGGCTAAGAGGATAAAGCGACACGTGGCGAGGCGGCTAAAAGCTCAATTATTATGCTGACATGGCGATGACGTGGCGCTGACGTGGCAAGGCGGCTGAGATCAATTGTCGGCACCGTAGGATTGTGACACGTGTCAAGACGTGATTGGTTGATGATGACGTGGCATGTTGACTCGGTTGACCTTCTGACGTGGACGATGACGTGGCACGACGCGTGGCAGAGTTGACTCGTTGACCGATGATGTGGCGATGACATGGATGACACGTGGCACATGTGGCAATTGTGAGTGTCGGCAACCGTAGGATGATGACACGTGGCACGGCGCACGTTAGCATATCGGCTGTGATGGTGACCGTGGCACGGCTCATTTTAGCAAAGTCAAACTTCTCAAATTCTGACCCGTTGACCCGGCGCATGTTAGCAGATCTGGTGCACGTTAGGCGTCGCGACGTGGACAATTTACCGAAATGCCTTTTTTGCCAATTTTTCCTGTTTTGCTCCAAATCACCTCCAGAATGTCCTGAAACTTTATTTATCTACAAAATAACACAAAACACATCAAAAATTCACATAACTCAAGAAACTATACAATATATTAGGTTAAATTAGTGGAAAATAGTGATAGATTTACCACTCATCATATTTATTGTTCACGAGGTGGTAAAATAGTGGATTAATAATAGTAGTTGTGGTGGAGTTTCTCTTCCAAGTACAAATCGAGGGGATATATTTGTGTGTGATAACAAAATCAAATATGGATGTTTTATTTTTTAATTGTTTGATATAATTTATCTAAAAAAATAGATAGATTCCACTATTTTTTGATTATTTTATTATCGGACCATGTGTACAAATACAATATGTACAACCATCTTAAAAGAATTTAGGATCTTTCGAAATATCTTATAAAAACCTACCTGTAAAATTATGCAAACAAAAGGGAGCGAGGGAATTGTGTTAATAATCATGTTTATTTTCATTGCTCTAGCTTATGTATAGTATTGTATCTAAATTCTAACTGATATTATTTGGTGGTAAAGGGTTTAGAATTTGATTGTCAGGTCCTGAGTTCGAGTCAAGTGATGTATTTCTTATAAAAATCTGAGACAGTCAGGAATTTTACCTATTTCAATTAAATCCGGATCCAGTAATTTAATTGGCAGGATTTCCTTCCAAAAAAAAATAATATTGTATCTCAACTGACTCGTTGGCAGACTAAAAACAAAAACAGAAACACGTGTTGGAAAAATAGCATGACCAAGTAAGAAAGAAGTGCAAGCAGCGGGTCAAGACTGAAATTGAAATTTTTAAAAAGAAATATTGAATTGCCATCCTCACAGTCACAGCTATCTTTCATTCTTTATTAAGAATTGCTCAACAAGATTGTCACTCGTGAAATTTTCTTATTTTGTTGTGGGAAAATTGTCGTGGAAGTCTCATAATTTTCTACCCATTTGTGTTTTGTTTCTTTTTCTCATCAAACACTTCTTAGGAAGCTACTCTCTCTCTCTCTCTCTCTCTCTCTCTCTCTCTCTATATATATATATATATATATATATATATATAAACCCATTTGAGAGCAAATACACAAATAAAGCTTCTTCATTCATTTCAAAACAATTACTCACCCACAAATCAAACATGTTCTCTCTGACAGGCATGCCTTCAACATCATCAATTTTATCCACCTACACCACCTTTGCAGCTTCAGCAATGCTCGTCCGGACTGTGATTAACGAATTTCAGACCATAATCGGGCAGTTCATTCCCCACAAACTTCAAGAGCTTTTAGTATCCAGAATCGAAGGCCTTTTTGGGAAGCTCTCTGATCAACTGACACTCATCATTGATCAATCTGAAGGATACTCTGTCAATGAAATCTACCAAGCTGCTGAATTGTACTTGAGCACAAGAATTACCCCATCAATTCAGCAGCTCAAGGTTTCTCAAGCACCGCGAGAAAAAATCCCTTCAGTCACCATTAACAAAGGCCAGAAAGTCATGACACGTTTGAAGGAATCCAGTTCACTTGGGAATTCATCACTACTGAAAACCAGAAGACATCCATTGACTACGACAGCGGATTCTGTGCTTCAGAAACATCTGAACGCAAATCAATTCACCTCAGTTTTTGCAAGAAATACAAAGACAAGGCATTGAACAATTACCTCCCATATGTAGCAGAAAGATCAAAGGCCATAAAGGACACTAAAAAGATGGTGAAGTTATATTCACTTGGCAGTTCTTCAGATGCTATCAACCTTGATCATCCATCAACATTTGGCACATTGGCAATGGACCCAGTGCTCAAGCAGGATTTGATTGATGATTTGGACAGATTTTTAAAGAGAAGAGAATTTTATAAGAGAGTTGGCAAGGCATGGAAACGTGGGTACTTGTTATATGGCCCTCCTGGTACAGGGAAATCAAGCTTGATTGCAGCCATGGCTAATTATCTGAAGTTTGACGTTTATGACATGGAGCTTGCAAGTCTTAGATGCAACTCAGATCTCAGGAGACTCTTGGTCTCTACTGGGAACCGATCAATTCTTGTCGTAGAAGATATTGACTGTAGCATTGAATTGGAGAATCGACAATATGGAGAATATGACCAAAATGATAATAAAGTGAGTACAAATTTCGGCACCATTACCACTAGCTGCATTAGAATTTGTAATTACTTATTGTTTATTCTTTGCTTTTGGCAGGTAACACTATCTGGGTTACTTAATTTTGTTGATGGGTTGTGGTCAAGTTGTGGGGATGAGAGGATTATTGTGTTCACAACTAACTATAAGGAGAGACTAGACCCAGCACTGCTGAGGCCAGGCCGCATGGATATGCACATTCACTTGTCCTATTTGACACCAAGCGGGTTCAAAATTCTTGGTTTTAATTATCTGGAAATTGAGAGCCACTCTTTGTTTGATGAAATTGAAGAATTGATTGAGGAGGTGGAGGTAACCCCGGCTCAGGTTGCTGAGGAGCTTATGAAGAGTGAGGATGTTGATGTGGTCCTTAATGGACTTGTTGATTTCCTTCAAAGGGAGAAAGAGAAGAAACTGAAATCTGAGGAAGTCCAAGGCAATGAAGAAGAAAATGGAAGCCAGGAAATTGAGGAAGAAGGTGAGGAGAAAAAGATTGTGAAGAATAATAAGAAGAAGGTTAAAGGCAGATTTTGAGATATTAAAACAGGAAAGTTGCTTTGTAATAATTATGTAGAAGATTTTTCATCTTATTTGCTTTTATATGATTTTGTTTGAATCAATAATTAATGCAAGTAACGAAGCCTGTACTAGTTTATATAACTTTCGCCTGCAATCCGAATTGAGAATGAGTTTTTGGAGTTAGCTCACTTTTGCGGGATCGCGATCCTTTGTCCCAATTATTATAACATGTGTGTCGGCCAAGGCATAAAGGGCGTGATGACTTGACGTCATTCTCACCTTCCTGCCGTTTATCACCGGAAGTCTGTTAAGGGTTCCAAACTTAATGGTGGCAACTAAGCATGATATAAAGACTCTTTTTATATAATACAACCTCTTTTTTGCATAATTACATCAATCATCCCTCCGTTTCATAATCAATAATTAATGTAAGTAATGAAGTCTGTTCTAGTTTATATAACTTTTATCTTATTTGTTTTTATATGATTTTGTTTGAATCAATAATTAATGCAAGTAACGAAGCCTGTACTAATTTATATAACTTTCGCCTGCAATCCGAACTGAGAAGAAGTTTTTGGAGTTAGCTCACTTTCGCGGGATCGCGATCCTTTATCCCAATCATTATAACATGTGTGTCGGCCAAGGCATAAAGGACGTGATGACTTGATGTCATCCTCACATTCCTGCTGTTTATCATCGACAGTCTGCTAAGGGTTCCAAACTTAACGGTGGCAACTAATCACGATAGAAAGGCTCTTTATATAATACAACCTCTTTATTGCACAATTACATCAATCATCCATTGATTACATAATCTAAATCTCACAAAATATCATATAATATTTTCTAGCTGGCCATTAAGAGAATCAGATTGTACACTACCAGGCTCCACCAATATAATAAGACTATTTCATCAACTAGTTTTCTAGTGCTACAAAAAAAAAAAAAAACACCTACCACCATAAATATAAATGTTTTGTTCAAAATAGCACCTATATATAGGCATGCATATGGTTCGGTTACGGTTCAGTCTACGGTTCGATTGGTTTACGGTTTGGTTGTGATTTTGGTCAAAACTGAACCGCAAAATTACATAAAAGAGCTTATAGCTCATAAGCTCATAAAAAAAAAAAAAAAAAAACACCACCACCATACATATAAATATTTTTTTCAAAATAGCACCTACATACTCATCTCTCATGCTTGCTGTTAAAATCACTTATGGTCTTTTTGTTTCGATGTAAAACGAATTCTATAAATAAAATATTTTCAATGAAAATCATTTATGGAAAGAAAAATGTTTGGTTATCGCCTGGAAATATTTTCTAAAAATTGTTTTCTGGTATTTTCGTGTCAAATTATTTTTTGAAAAAATATTTTCCGATGGTTAAAAGTAGAGATAGTTAAAAGGTCCAGGTCCGCCCCAGATTTCGCAATGTCGCGGAAGACTTGGGTCCAAAAAATGTTCAGGGGTCCACAAAAAAATTTCGGACTTGGGTTGTAAACTTTCAGTCCTGCACGAATTCTGATACAAGTATTTTTGAAAGCAGATCTGGTCCGAATGTACATACATCCAGAAGACCCAAATCTGATAGTGAAATTTTTTGGTCCGTATGGATCCGGACCCGAATATTTTTGGACCGAATCCGCATATCCAGGTCAAAAAAATATGGACCCGAATAGGAAATCTGGACCTAGATCCGCGTAGGTCAGTATTTTTGAGATCCGGGTCCATAATTTTATTGATTTTATATAAATATAATTGAAAAAAAGAAAAATATGATATCTCGATTCAGTTCGGATATATCCATATCCGTGCAGATTTAGATTTTCGGATCTGATTATATAATTTTTCGAATTTTATACAAATATAATTGAAAAAAGATTTTAAAAACTGGATTTTTGGATTCGATCCAAGTATATCTGAATCCATGCAGGTTTGGATTTCCTGTATATGGTCCAATTTTTTGATAATTTTACAAAAATATGATTGAAAAAAATATTAAAAATCAGATTTCTGGATCCAGTTCGGTGTACCCAAATCCAGTTCGAATATACAACGAGTCCGAATTTTCAGGACTCATGTCCATAATTTTATTAATTTTATACAAATATAATTTTAAAAATATTTTAGAAAATCGAGATTTATGGATCTGGTTATTACTGAATCTATATCCATGCATATTTGAAATTTCATGACCAAAGTCCAAATTTTTATTAATTTCATATAAATATAATTGAGAAAAGATTAAAAAAAGAATCGGATTTCTGGATCAATGTATACTCGATTCCGGATCCATGGGAGTCTGGAATTCGAAGACCGAGATCCATAATTTTATTAATTTCATAAAAATATAATTGAAAACGATTAAAAAATCTGAATTTCTGGATTTGGTTCTGTTGGGGCAGTTGTGGAACCCATAGGGTCAAATCGGTGCCCCGGGCAGCGGAAATGGGTCTAACCCATGTATATCAAGTATGAGTGTAATTTTAAATCATTTAAAGAAATACTATATCCATTACGAGTGCATAGGAAAAATCGGGACTGAATCGGAGTCCGGAAGCTCCAGAACGAGCGAAAACAAAATCGGCGTGCGCATTGTTCATTTTAGCGCCATTTTTTTCGGTTTTCTTAATGCTTTGTTCAAAACAAAGTTTCAGCTCTCTGGAAAATTTCCAGAGAGCTGAAACAATTAGGGTCTATTACCCTAATAGCTTATGGTCTTCCCTAAACACTTCAAAAAACACCCAAAATTAATTTTTAATTTCAAAACCAATATAAACACATGTTATAGAATAAAAATCAATTTTTTCAAAATATCAAATATTTTTACAAAAACATAAATTTATTCTAAATACGTATTTACGTAAATTTTGAATCCAATACACAAATCAAATTAGAATCCCAATAAGAAATGTCTCGTGAACAATTCTAGGTCACCCAAATGTGGTCAAGTGATTCTATAATGGTAGCCATACCTCTAAGATTTAATCTAGAGTTCCAAACTCTAATTAATTGTTCCATGTCCAACATGAACATCTTTGACCTAATTACAAGCATGTTGTATTTATACTTCTAAAGTATTCTAACACAATTGATTAGCTTTATTTCAACATTAAGCTATGTGATCATGCATCTAATACACAAATAAACATAGCTTAAGAGAAAATCAAACATTACCTAGTAAGCTTGATGCAAGATCCAATCTACCTCTCATTTGTTGAAATCGTCGGAGAACCTCCAAGGTGTGTAAGCTTGACTTCAAGATCCAACCCGGATTTCCAATGCTAGCAAGCTTCACTTCAAGATCTAATCTTGATTTCTCCTAATTGAAATGTTTTAGAGACCTCACAAGCTTCTCTAAACACTTCTCTAACTTAGGCTAATTTATCTAAGAATTTGCTTATATTTGAACTTGTAATTAAAACTTTCCTAAAACTTACTATTTATAGCAAACCTTAGGTAATTTATAATTAATAAAAGTTATAATCAACTTATAAGTGGGCTTAATCTAATTTGTCCAAATATGTATAATTAGGTGTGACTAATCTCCATTGTCTCCCACTTTAATTTAATCCAATTAAATCAAGCCAAAGATTAAGAAACGAATTAGTTAAATGTTTGTCACCTTGATTTAATCCAATTAAATCAAGCCAAAACCACATATTATTACATACTAATAATTACCATAATATCCTCAAATGGTAGAGATAATTATGATTTTACAATTAAGCCCTTGTGTAATTATTGAATTAATACAATTAATCCAAATAGGTCAAAGTAAATAATCAATATTATCCAATAACACTTGATTATCTTAGTTGATAATTATAATATCGAATATTATATTTTCTCACAAATAATCGGCTACCCAAGTGCTCAACGAGTACACTTCATATTGGGACTCTCTAAGTTCAGACATGTTCGTCATATAAGCCTAGCTAATATGTACGCAATTCAGCCACCTCTGAATTCGCGAAGAACACGAACGACCTTTCTGAACTATACAAGTCAAGGTCATCACATATGTTTAACAATCCATTCGTCGTAGGCTATCTGAGTTGTGCTTAGGAAATATAGAATATACCGTCAAGTTTCCGAGGCGCACATCTCATGTCTCCATGTCCACGATTCTTTACAACTGATGCGATCCACCCTAGGTGATCGGTTTTGGCCAAAGTCTTTAAGAATCGTGACTTTACTCACATGGATTCCTAAACCCCTTATGGTACACATATGGGTCGACGGATCCTATCTTGCTTCGCACTTGATTAATGAGTGCATCAGTCCACACCCAACGAACATCTAGAGGCCAAACCATGAAAGATTTCTAACATATATGGCATCAAAGTGTGGATGATCTCACACAAAAGCAATGTTATCATATAGTCAAAGGATTACATATGCTACTCGACTCGAGGAGATTCTTATTGACGGTGATGTGTACTTCCAACTATTAGGAATCATCTGTGAGTCATTCAGTATTCGCTCCAACGAATACCCACATGTCTATACGAGTTTCCAAAACTCATGGTACATCAGGTTAAACCATTGGAACTTCAATTCTAATATACGACATGTGTTAGTCTTCTAGGTTATAGGAATTCGACCGTATTCCAAAACCAACGACTATGAATATTTACTTTAAGAATAGTTTACACCTAGTGTCAAAACTATTCTAAGGTCGATGTCATTCTTAGCATATATATACATCAATCTAATACGCATAATGACAATACCATTATAAGGTATGAAATGAAAAATATAGTTATTTTATTAATAAATAATAAAATATACAATTCGGATTGGCACTTCAAGCACGAACTCCATTAGGTTCGATATACTAGGGTCCGGATCCACGCGAGTCCGGAATTTCGATACCTAGTCCATAATTTTATTACTATAAATATAATTGAAAAGGATTAAAAGTCCAGATTTCTAGACCCGGTCTGGGTATACCTAGCTCCGAAATTTCGAGATTCATATCCATAATTTTATTAATTTCATACAAATATAATTGAAAAATATATATATATATATATATTATATATATATATATATATATAAATAAACAAATCATATTTCTGTATCTGATCATGGTATATCTGAATCCAAAATTTCGAGACTCATGTTTATAATTGTATACAAATATAATTGAAAAAATATTAAAAAAATTTTGAATTTTCAGATTCAGGTATTCCCAGATCCATATCCACGTGGGTCCAAAATTTCGAGACATAGCTCCAAAATTTTATTAGTTTTATGCAAATATAATTGAAAAATGGTTTTAAAAATTAAGATTTCTGAATCGCTAGGAATTTCATGACTCGAGTTCATAATTTGAAACAAATATAATTAAAACGATAAAAAAAGATATATGGATTCCCGAATTTGGGTATATGTTGATCGATATCCACGTAATTTCAGAATTTCGGGACCCGAGTCTATAATTTTATACAAATATAATTGAAAAATGATAAAAAAAAAAAATAATCTAGATTTCCATATTCAGTCCAGGTATAATTAATCAGAACACTATTAATTATTTCTTATATATATGCGATCAACTATATGAGATCGGATTTGACTAAAGTCTTAAGAATCGTGTCTCGATAACCACTTTAGATCAATGTTGCTATCTTATAAGCAATAATACGCCTTAAAACCACTCGGGTCTCTCTTGCTCCATTGCCAGCGTTAAATTAACCTTGATGACCACTCTAGGTCATTTTACTCTCAATATGAGCATTGATTCCATCTTGACGACCACTCTAGGTCATTTCATTTTGTCACAAGGTCCACTAAACCCGTTTGAGTCTTTAACAATAACTTATCTGCATTGCTTTATACTAATGACCAATTTCCCGCCAACAAGCAACAACTCTCTCAAAGTCCTGCATTTTAGTTTCTATATGTTGCTTCACAACTAGGGATGGCAACAAGACCCGGACCCGGCCCGGGTCCGCATGGACCCGGACGACCCGGGTCCGGAATTAAAATGCAGGACCCGACATTTATACTAATGACCAATTTCCCGCCAACAAGCAACAACTCTCTCAAAGTCCTGCATTTTAGTTTCTAGATGTTGCTTCACAACTAGGGATGACAACAAGACCCGGACCCGGGTCCGGAAAAAAAATTAAAAATAATAAAAATAATAATTAGATTTTAATAAAATAATATAAAATATTATGCATATATATATATATATATATATATAAATAATAGAATTTAATAAAAAAAAATTAAAAGAATTGAAATAAAACTAATAAAATTGACAAAATACAAATATAAATATAAAAAAATACAATTAAAAT
Source organism: Zanthoxylum bungeanum (assembly GCA_019454045.1). NCBI lineage: Eukaryota > Viridiplantae > Streptophyta > Magnoliopsida > Sapindales > Rutaceae > Zanthoxylum > Zanthoxylum bungeanum. The sequence continues at coordinate 5,557 of SKCR01046248.1, read as the reverse complement.
TAAAAAAAATATCCGGATAATCGGGTCCGGACCGGGTCTACTCGGGTCCGGATCCGAGAATATTTATCCGGGTCCGGAACCGGACCCGGGGTTGTGAAACCTTTTCCGGATCCGGACCCGGGTCCGAATCCGAATGTTGTCATCCCTATTCACAACGCCGAGGTACTCGCCCAACGACTATGTCCTTATTGACCGTAAGGAACATCTATCAAGCATCCCAACTAAACAATCATTTTGGTGTCACTCAGACACTAAGCCAAGACATTCTTGATCCGTGTGAAAAAATAAATCAGTCTATCAAATATGGACAAACGAGATGATATAAGTTGGAGTCTTGATATGGAGTGAGGCCTTAAGCAACTGTCTTAGTAGCCCCGGACCTGGAACCGACCCTGATCATGAGAAAACATATTAACGACAAGGAACAAATTTTTGTTTTACTAATAACACTTTGTTGGTAGACGAAAATCGCCATCATAGGACGAAGTCACCCTAGGACGAAAGGAAGAACGAAGAGAAGAAGTACGATGAGCCGAAGAACGACGACGAGCTTGGGGCGATCAGACCAATGGTTAGGACGAAAACCTATGATGCGGTTACTTCCACGATCGTAGCAGTTGGACGGTTTTCCCTCCATAACCAAGCGGTTGAGACACGCAGCTCAGCGGTTACAGGCACGATCTTGCAACTGTAAGGAGATACTGGAACCGCCTAAAACGGTTGACAAGCTTCACTATAAAAGCCTACCTACACCAAGAAAAGAACCCCGATCAAATGAAGACTCAAATGAGCATATTTTTATTTTTCATTTCTTAGATTGTAATCTTAGGACTGTAACTTGTGTGCTTACGCCTCTTGGAGGCTTATTCACTTAATCAAACACCCTTTGCTGGGACATTGTCTCATGAGGTTTGAACCTTACACACTCTTCTTTCTTCACGGATAAAAATTGCGCAAACGGTTTTTGGCGACCACAGTGGGAGATTTGATGTAAAGAGTGGAGATGCCTCCGAAAAGAAACGCTCAAACTGGCTCAACTGCGGAGGAATGAGGACTGGAGCAAGCCAACCAGCCCAACGTTCCAGCCATAGTGGGTCAATTCGAGGGTCTGGCAAATACTAGTCGGTACGAACCTATGAGAGAACTCAGCCCTAACGCGGTGCGCGCATTGTTCGGTGAATTCACACAGGATGTTGTTGAACAGGTTAGGCTCCAAAATGCACATGTCATAGATAAGTTCGTATCAACTACTAATTCGTATTATGAAAACATGGCTAAATATTTAAGCTCGTTAAATGAATTAATGGCCAAATGTGTAAACGGCGGGACGGTGCTGCCGCGGGCTACGCCTCCTCATGCGGCAAGCAGTCAGGAAGCTGGTCCTAGTAATAACCTGCTCAGGGAACCGACATCCCTACGGTTTCTAGGGGAGGAACAAGCCCTGGAGGGAATGGCCCACAATTGGGGCCAAATATTCACCAAGGGCCAAATATGGCACAACATGAAGTGGTGATGCCTCAGGGTGTCCAGGCTTGTTAAGGACATAATCATGATTATGTCCCACTTTTGAGAGGGCCGCAACCGCCGCCCATAGCTGTGCCATTTAATGGCAACGATATGTTAAGGGAACAGATGGCTGAAATCCTTCAAAACCAATTCGGTCTAGGCATAGGGCCAATTCGGCCAAGATATCGGAAACCGTATCCTGATTGGGTCGATGTGGCTTATCCCTGGCCTAGAAACTACAATATACCAGATTTTTCCCTCTTCACGGGGTCTGGGGAAGTTTCTACCATGGAACACATATGACGATTTACCATTCAGTGTGAGGAAGTCAATGATTTCCACAAACTAAGGTTATTTCACGGCTCATTATCAGGAGTAGCTTTCTCTTGGTATGTTAGTCTGCCGACCAATTCTGTGGAAAGTTGGCAGCAAATGGAGCAATTGTTCCATGCGTAATTTTACAAGGCCGAATCTGAAGTGGCCTTAGCCGATTTGGCAAACTTAAGGCAATTGTCAGGAGAGTGGGCTGAAACGTTTTTACAAAGGTTTAAGGTAGCCCGAGGCCGATGTTACGTGCCTTTGCCCGAAAAGGAATTCGTGAGAATCGCTCAAGGATGCCTGAATCTCGATCTAAAGAATAAGGTTCAAGATCGTGAGTTTTATGACCTTCCCCAACTCACCACCAGCGTAGTGCGCAACGAGCGATTATTACGAGAATATGAGCAAATGAAAAATTCGAGCAAATGAACATATTATAGAAATATCGACTATGAAATGGGTGAAGTAGACACCGAGTCGGCCGATTTATGTTTGGCCGAACTGGTTAAAGGGAAGCCTTACATTTGCAAAACGTGGGCGGAACCCCAAGCCAGTGAAAATAATGATAAAAAGGGCAGAAACTTCTCCTTCGACATTACTAAAGTCGATGCTATATTTGACCAGTTATACAAGGACAAGCAAATCAGCTTGAGCGACCGACACACGTTGCCAACAGCCAAACAGATCGGCAGTAAGAAATATTGTAAATGGCACAATGCATGGTCTCATACAACTAACAATTGCCTTGTTTTCCGTAATGTCTTGCAGGATGCCATAGAGTCCGGGCGAATTACGTTCGAGAAGAAGATGGCTGTAGACAGCAACCCTTTCCAAAAATCGGTGGAGTTAAATATGATCAATCCGGATCTTGCTAAAATGAACTTGCCGAAAGATAACTTGGTGCTGGACGAAGGACAACACCGCCGCCGCCCAAACGCTCTGGAAAGGATCAAAGCACCTGCAGAACAAGGAGACGAGAAGAACATTTGTGTTCAGTGCAAGAATAGCATGGAGTGGATGAAAGAGTTGGAGGATACTTGCGAAAGTCCTGCGAGGAGAGAATCGTCATGGCAACCACGAACCTTCGCTCCAAGGTTCTATGGAGAGAACTCGAACTTCGTCCAAAACGTGAGGACTTTTAGGCCGAATATTCATCGGCCCAATGTTTGACATTCATACAAAAAGCCACACCCGGGACAACGGGCATACATGAATTATCCCCATGTGGATGAAATGACAAGGACACAGTTGAGGAGGCACCAAAGAAACTATGGCCGCCTGATCCGCCGACAAGGTGAAGTAAAGGTCGCCACAGGCCGTAGTCCTTGCATCACAGGAAAAGATGAAGTAGACAAAAAAGAGAGCAACATCAAAGAAAGAATTGAGGCGAATTGTGGTGAACGCACCAAATTCGGCAGACGGAAGCAGGATGAAACAGATGATGAGGAGCCGCCTATTATCATTCAGTTCGGTAGTATGCCGCCAGTTGTGGCTAATCATTACATGTTGCCTGGAAAATTCGAAGGGAATAACAGCGGGGAAGCTGGAACAAGTGAAGACGTCTACGAGGGCGACGAAACCGAATTCGCAGCACTCTCGATAACAGATAAAGAGGCTTCAGATGAGGAGATGACCGACATAGAAGAAGAAATAGACATCAAGACCGAATCAAGGAGAAGAGGAATTTCACAGAATCGACTTCCCAGGGAATTATATGAAGCTGGTAATCCTGCAGTCGGGACACTGGGAGAAGACTTAGGACGATACATGTTCCTTGTTCTGTATGGGACACCTAAGATAAAGAGGGCCATCACCAGAGCCAAAAAATGAAGAGTGACTGTTAATCATGTCTCCCAAGATGTGCCAGCGGCGTTGCCACTTTCTGGATGGGGTATAAAGGAAGAATCGCCTCAAGATAACAACGAGGGCGATCAGGCAATGGAAATAAGGCTATCATGTAAAGTGGTTTTCCCGAAGCCACCAGCTCAAATGACAAAGCATCTACGACCACTGTACATGAAGGAAAAGGCTAAAGGGATCCCCGTCTCCAAAGTGCTAATTGATAACGGGGCAGCCATCAATGTAATACCAGTAAGAATGCTGGGGCGTTTGGCCAAATCCAAAGAAGATCTCCCCCCCACAGAAGTAGTATTCACTAGTTTTAACGGACGAGCGACGGCGGCAAAGGGGGTTATCCCATTGGATCTGCAAGTGGGAAGTACTACGAAGACAGTAGTATTTTTCGTCATAGTTGGGCCGACCACATATAATATGCTCCTGGGACGAGACTGGATACACGGCAGCCGATGCATCCCTTCATCCCTCCATCAATGCCTAGTCTTCAGGAACCAAAGGGACGAGGTAGAAATAGTGCACGCCGACAACAAGTCTTTCGCTGCAGAGACAAATTCGGACGAATACTTCATGTACGAAGGGAACTATAGGACGACCAAAGTTTTGAATAAAGGAGAAAGTCCGACCATTGTGGCTCAGAATGACGAGTCGTACCCCGCAGGGTTGCTAGACGATTTGTTCGCACAAACGAGACCAACCACAGTGGTCCTTGGAGAACCAACACACAGCGGTTTGAATGGAGTACGGCCAGAATAAGGAACAAGCCGCCCTTGCGGCCTCCAAGGCCAGTTTATTGGCCTATGTAATGGAGTGAAGAAATGAGGATGAATCACAGGCCGCTATTTCGGCCTTAAGAGGCAAATTGCTGGCACGCCAGACGGAGGACAAAGTAAATGAGCTATATGGAATAGACTGCTTGGCGGAAGGAGAAGAATCAATGGAAGAAGAATACGCTCTGAATGGACGACGCAAGATAAACATATCAAGGGGCAAGATGCTTTGGACGAGGTAAACCTGGGGAACGAGCACGATAGGCGCACAACTTACGTCAGCAAAGAATTGGGGGCCCAGGTACGCGAAAAGCTGCTTTGTTTGTTGCGAGAATATAAAGATTGTTTTGCATGGGTGTAGGCATTGCATTTTTGCATACCGAACCCGATGAGGAGTCTTATAAGGAGGCACCGCCTTTTAGTCGTGGAGTTCGTGGAAAGCGGTCGAAGGAAAGGTTAAGTCAAGAGATAATACATTTTGGAAATTAATTCGCTGAGTTTGCTCAAAGTTCGCTTGTTGAAAGTTCATTTTTTAAACGTATCTCTTAACCCGAAATCACCCAAACCCACATCCAAAGCCCATAAAACCAAAATAAATCAAACACCAAGCCCACCCTCCATTAGGCCCACGACCATAACACTAAAATTACCCCTCCTTACACTATTCCAACATGATTTACCCATATACCAAACTTACTTTAACCATTCCACCTCACTTTAACAAAATATTAAATAAATAACACTTCACTCATTCAATACCCATACCTCACCCATACTTCACTCATTCAAACCCATACCTCACCCATACTTCACTCATTCAAACCCATACCTCACTCATTCACACCCACACCTCACTCATTCAAGCCCATACCTCACTCATTCAAACCCATACCTCACTCATTCACACCCATACCTCACACATTCACACTTACACCTCCACTACACCATTTGCCTATATAAACCATCATTTTCCACCTTGAAACCCCTAACACATACCTAAGGAGATCAAACACATATCAAGAGATAACAAGCATACATTGATCAAACACTTAAGCATTTGGAGATCAAAACAGCCCCCTCACTTCCCTTACAAGTCACGCCCATACAAC
>SKCR01046247.1:0-97595 GCA_019454045.1 Zanthoxylum bungeanum | reverse complement strand
AGGGCAACTATATAAATAATATTGATTATTTGTAAATCGTTAACAGTTAAACAAAAAAATGCATGCTTATAGGGTTACCCGGCCGTTTTTCTAATTAGTGTATATTTAGATTAAATACTTGATTTTATTAAATACACATTAATTATTTTTCAATAAAGTATTTGACAGGTGTTTCAAATATATGTATTATGGAAATATTTAATGTAAATATGATACATGTATTTAGATATTTGTATTAAGTAATTGTCTTATTATTTAATTGTTAAATAATTAGAATTATTTAATATGTTTATCTTTATCATTATTATGCTTTTAACTGGCTAATTTTGATTGGTGCACATTTTTTTTGCTTTTGAAAATGGTAGTCAAATTGAATTTGAATTCTTTATTTTGATTAAAGAATTGAAAAATAAAATTACCATTTTCTCCTTGCAATTTCGTCCAACCCTAGGTATTAAAGGCTTTCATTTTTCATTTGCTTCAAGTTAAGTGAAGCCTCCAAAAATATTACAAAAAAGTTGGAGAGAATTGAGAGAAATAAGAAAGGAAAAAGGAAGAAGATTTGAGAAATCTTGAAAAAAAGAATAAGAATAAGTTTTTTCAATTCATTTTCAACTAGAAAATTGTTTCTAGGGTTTCAAGCTTTTCACATATGATGTTTGCATTTTTTCTCTTCTACTTTTAGTTTGTAATATTTTCTGTTGGAAAGCTTAGATGAAAGTTGTTGTTAGCATGCATGTTGAGGAAGAGTGCTTATAAGGTGTATAAGCATTCTTTTAGCTATTTGATGGTCATGTTGCCATTTTAGAGTTCTTATGTTGGTTTTATTCTAGGTCCCAAGATCATCAAACAAGCATGAATAATAAGTGTGAATACATCAAAGGAGATAGCGGAATACTCACATCGATCGGTTTTGACGATTTGAAGAAGAACAAAATGATTTTCCCCTTCAAAGTGGCGCCAATAGCAGTGCAGTCCACTGCTCACTGTTTTCAGTTTTGGTCCATGAATTTGAGCCTCGAACTTGCGTCAAACGATTCCCGGCTCGTGGGTGAGTTTCCCTAACACCTTCGTATGCCTCTTAGGAGTGTGCTAGCACTTGGATCTTGCCACAAAACCCTCAAAATGGATCATCATTTTCGGCCAACCTTGGGCAGTTCACTGCCTTGGGCGTGACCATGTGAGAGGAAAAGAGAGATGGATGAGAGATTAGGTTAAGGGAAAATGGTGTCAAACATTTCACTTATATATTTTCCAAAAATACTAAAGTTTTACCATTTATTTTATGCTTTCAAAAAACAATAAAACAAATGTAATAATGTTTATTAAATCTTTTACCCTTGGTAAAAGGTGAAAAGGAAAAGGCTTTCACTTTTCCAAAAAGTTAAAAGTCTTTTCCCCCCCAAAATTTCCCTCCAAATTTTAAAGGTCAAAGTCAAAGAGTCAAAGTTACTTTTCCAAAAAGTGATTTGACTTTTATGACTTGCGATGTGATTTGCGATGCGACTTGCGGCACGTGATTCAAAATCGACGTAACTTCGCAAACACATTCTCGAGCTCGGTTTCGATAATTCTAAATTAACGATTTTCTCGATGCCTCGTTAATAAATCCAATTTACTAATCACGTCGCTCGAGAATTAATTCTAAATTAATTCAAGTGCCCGAATTAAAATCTAATTTTAATTCCTAATCGAAATCCAATTTCGTTTAATATATCGAATATATTATTTATCGATTAATTCCAGATTAATCGTTCTCTCTCTTTAAATTGATATTTTATCCTAGATAAAATATCTCCGCAATTAATCCCAGATTAATTCTCTCTCTTCTAATTAATCCCAGATTAATAAAGTGCGAGTCATACGTCATCGGTGTATCATTGGGAAGCGACCCATGAGATCTCCGGATATGTTGGCAGTAAATTCGGTTATCGGACTATCCGAACACGTACGTACCAAGTAGTACTACGTTTTACCGATTCACAAGACAAGGTTGGCTTCTAGCAAAGCGCCATGCCTACCCAATTCTCCGGAAATATCCTTACAGGAATATATTGATCTGTATCAGGCGTAGTATACATCGTATAGTGCATATCGATCTAGTATCGGATGGTCACGTGCTAGGCCTGGGGCTGGAGTTGTGTCTGCCCCGTACGAAGCACATGTCGGATGTCTGGTAACTAGTCTCTATAATCGGATATACATGACCTAGTCATAATATCCCGATGGCCGCGCAGCACTTAAGAGCACTAATACCGTATCCTACGTGACATCATCTCCACTATGACTGGAGTGATACTTCCGTCTTGACATCACACCCAATACTCTACGATTCTCAATATACCCAGTATTGGCGTACACAGAACCGGTTAAAGCCCTGGACGACCTCAACCAAAGTATATTGATTGTCGTAAGTATTAGCGGTGCAAGTCTCAGGTTAAGACCAAATACACCTACCCTGATTTCGGACTCCCATAGACACATAGTCATACTACCAATGGGATTCCGAGGGGGTCTATCCAGAGCGAAGCTGTTTCCCGTACCATCGGTGAAACACAACCTCCTACTACACTTGCATAAGTATCCAATACTTAAATATATGAGAACTATGCCCGTTATGCCCTCACAACGTGCACAAGTGCAATACTAGTCTTTTACGCATTACCGATGTCCAATCTCGATAATACTCTGACTAGGGATATTTAATGATTAATCCTTTGTGGACTGATACTGTCTCATATCATTCTCAATCCAGGAACTAATCATAGGGACCTCCTATCATTTATATATCTAAGGTGATCTAATCACAAATGATAAGATAGCAATCTCCTTTGTCACATAGTTAATTTGTACAACAACACCATGATCTGTACAAATAGTGACGCTATGGGTCATAATTGTCCAACAATCTCCCACTTGGCCTATAGCCAGTCACTCGAGTGCCTAACACCCGAACTATGTACGGTTCGCTCAAATTGCTGAGAAAAGTTTTCGTCAGCGGATTTACATGATTATCGTCTGACGCGATTTATACGATCATCACATCGCCACGATGTATGATCCGAACGAATCAGATGAATATCGAAGTATATATCTGGATCGTTGATGAGACCATTAATTCTTTAGCCTGTGCTGACGCCTAGCTCAGCCGCTAACAGAACTATATCTAATCTAATTAGATTTATTATCGACCCAAATGGCTTCTATTGCTGCCTCAGCTGCAGCAATAATCCGCATTTGTTGTTTATATGGTAACAGTATCTTGCTTGGAAGATTTCCAGCTCACTGTTCCGGTATTCAAACTTTTATAGCACGTTCTTTATCGGTTTGGAAACTTGCAGTAGTGATCCCAGTCACTTCAAGTTCTCCTTCTCCATAGACTAAGACAGCATCCTTAGTTCTCTAAGATACTAACGGATGTTCTTAACTTCAATCCAGTGACTATCACTCGGATTGGTCTGATTGTGTCTCCATACGCTCAAAGCGTATGAGACACCAGGTCACGTACATTTTAAATGTACAATTTCTCAGAGAGTGTTAACAACTTTAAATCTATCCCAATAGATCTTTATTCCTAGAATAAAGGTTGTTACTCCTAAGAATTCTACGGAGAATTATCTCGAAAGCCAAGCTTTCGCCGATTGTTTTATGGGAATATCATTTCCAAGAAATGACATATATTATCATTATTTTATACAGGACATTCATTGTCAGTGCGCTCCCACTAACCTCCTTATATACACAAGAATTATTTTCGTTTTGAATTAAATCATAAACCATTATGATTACATCAAAACGTCAGCTCCAAGAACATTATGCTTGCTTCAATCCAAACATGGATCGAACAACCCGCAAACCTAGTTTGCTGGTTTAGGTACGACAAAATCGTCAGGATGTTATAAACATCCTCCAAAAGGTTTCCGTTTAAGGAAAGCGATTTTGATCTTTAACTGACACATTTCATAAATGTACAATTTCAGCAAGCATTATCCAAATGGATTTACCGTGGCAACAGGTAAAAGGTTGAACCGTAATCAACACAATGTTGATAACGATACCTTTTCGCTAAAAGCCTAGCTTTGTACGTTGGTATGTTGCCATCCATGTATGTCTTCCTTGAAGACTTTTAAGTACCAATAGGCACAATGCCTTGTGGTACATCAACTAGTGTCTAAACATAGTTGGTATACATGGAATCCACTTCGGACTCATGGCACTTTGCCATAAAAGGGAGTCGATACCTTGTATCACTTCCTCAAACGTAGTCGGTTGGTCTACCTAATAAGATTGACATCTTTATGAGGTGAGATCAGAAACCCATACCCCAGGTTGTTCTGATTCTCTCCGATCTACGCGGTTCTTGTGTATTCGAAGATTAATGGTATAGTTTCATCCTTGATGAACTATCTGTGTTCCATTAAGGACTTCGTGCCTTGAACAGTATTACTCCGACTTTCATCGAGTTATACCATCCTCCCACTTACCACTGCATATCGGTATTCCTCTTAGGAAAACCGCATGGTGAGCAACAATAACATTGTTCTCTCGTGAGATGCAAAAGTACTATACTTATGGTTTCCCCTAGGATAACCTATAATTGGCACTTATCCTATTTGGGTTTTAGTTTGGTATCATCCAAACATATGCCTAGCATACCCAAATCATCAGGAATGAGAAACCCGGTTTCTTTCCCGTTCATATCTAATATGATATCTGTCAAACAGATTTATATGGAACCTTATTCTAAATAAGTATTGCACTGTTAATGCATATCCGTTGAAGGAAATGGTAGCTCAGAGCGACTCATGATTAACCTTATCATGTCCAACAAAATTCGGTTTCTCCGTACGGACACACAGTCAAACTGACGTGTCTCGGGAGGAGTCCTCATTGAAAGAATACTATACTCTTTCACGTATGTTTGAAACTTACTGCTTAAGTATTTTCCATTACGGTCTTACCGCGACGGTTTAATACTTTAGACGATCTGTTTGTTTACTTCATGTCGAAACTCCAAAAGTTATCGATTTGTGTTCTTCAAAAGAAACACATAACCATAACGTGATGCCACATCCGTTAAGGTCACGAAATATTCATATTCACATCTAGCATTGCTAGATATGGGCCCACTTACTTCACTATGAATAGGGCTAACAGATCGTGGCACTATCACTATTACCAAGTAAATAGTGTTTCAGGTACTTTACCTAATAAACTAGATTCGTAGACTTTATTTGAATAGTCAAATCAGTCCTAGTACCCACTCTTCAAAAGTGTGGATATACGAGTCTTGTTTAATTGTGTCCCAGACAACAATGCCACAAATAAGTCTCTACTGATCAAATCAGTTTGAGCTATATATTTGTCATGTTTTATATTTGAGATATTATTTATATTCAAAATATAAATTCTGTTACTCACATCTAATGTGTTTATCTTAATATCATTCTTTATATAATGAAACACTTTAGTGTTCTAGAATATAAAGGTTTATCCGCAACGGATTAAACACTGATATAAAGATAATGTTTCTAGTCAAACTAGTTACATTATAACAGTTCCTAATTTAAGTACATACCCAAAAGGTAGTTCCTAAATTTAGGTATCTACGGTCGAAACAGCGACTTTCGTCCGTTTCCGATTCGCAGATTAATCTCAGCTTGAAGTCAGTATCCTGCTCACAGCAGATTCTGAACATCAATCCATATAATTTATGTACCACACTAAGTATTTTAAAATCCAATTTTAATACTAGTAATGGACATAATATTGACAAACATTCTTAAAGTCAGAGCCTTGCCCTTTCTTTAATTCCTCCATGTCTGCCATATCCAAACGGCAGTCACTTTAGGATATGTCATTTATCTTCCCAGAAGATCATAATGATTTTGCCTTTGCCCTTTCAAATATTTCAGAAGCCTTTGGCCAAGCCTTGGGTTTCTAGAATATTGAAGTATGGTGCGCCTTGCGCCACTTACCTAATTGCAAAGTTTGACTTTATCTCCTCGAGAATAGTCTTTAACCCTCCAAGAGTTATTTATTGCAATTTTAATACTTCTTAAATCTAATCATAGATTTATGACAAGTATATCGAATTAAGCACTTAAGTTATCATCACATAAATCTTCCAAAGATTATGCTCTACTATTTGCTTAATTCTTGGCTTAGGCATAATAGGTTATTTTATCAAATAAAGTAACTTATTATTTATTTCCAGGACCATCCTGAAATTATTCCCAATTTAAAATATAGTCGTTTAAATACATTTTCACCTAGGATTATGTTTTAAACACTAATCTTTCATTTATCTTGATTCTAATAGTCCAACTATTTAATCAACGATTTGTGGTACTATGTATTATATTGATTATTATAGTCCAACTATACAATCAAATATAATTTAAATCAATTAACCTCAATTACATTGATTACTATAATCCAATTATAAAATCAACTGTAAATTAATTAATTCAAATATATTGATTACTATAATCCAATTATATAATCAACTATAATACAGTCCAACTGCTTATTAAAACAACAATTTAAATATTAGTCCAACTAACATTTAATTTATATGACGAATAATTTGAATGAGCGCGTATGGCAAGTAATTAAACGAATATTGCAAATTCAATTCTTGCCTCCCACTATTTTTCGGCGAGCCTCTAACCCTCTGTCGAGTACTCGGGAAACCGTGTTTCCTAGTGGGCTAGGATCCCGTTAAATAACACACAATCTTGACTTTGGCCAACAAATTGTATGATATTTAACTAGGTAGATCTCAAAGATCAATTGGATCTAATCCAATTCCTAGATCCAGTAGGCGGATATCCAATCCTAAACATATATCTTATATATGCCAATACATCCAATGTATTACCTAACCTTTTCCTCTGAATCAACTAAGCCTTGGCTTTGGCACAACAAACCTAATGATCCCAGTCAAGCGCGACCCATTGACCATGGAAAGCTTCGTAATCAATGTCGATGGACAAGAAGTGGTCTTGACTTTGGCCAACAAACCACAACTTGGACAAGACACCAATATAGAACAAAACTCTCGTGATTCAAACACATCTTCGACGGACAAAGGGCTTGACTTTGGCCAACAACCCAATGCCAGTCTCGGATCTTGAGTAAGAATCACTCAATGGAAGGAAAAACGCATGATATTTGATGAGGGTTTTTCGCGTGCAAATTGGCTACCAATTTATTATCTTTGTTTAGGTCTCATCATCATACACCCTTAAACATGCATTCTAAACACATAATAAAGCGCATATGAAAATAAATAATAATGATATGCGGATGGATACTTAACACATTGATCCTAGATCAAATCTCTCCCTTTCTCTCTCAAACTAGCACTTGTATTACTTCTACCCGTTACACTACACTTCTAAAGAAACCTCATTTACATTGAGGGGAATAGGTGAGAAGAGAATACAAAGAGAATAGAGGTGATAAGGCTGGACACGCAGGTCCAATTTAATAAATCGAATTTATTACAACAATTTCCAAAATTGCCCCCACCCGACTAATATCCATCCGATATACATTATTCATTCATCACAACCATGTATTCACACAAGCATGTTATCAATCAATCTAATCAAATTAATTAATCTGATAATTAGTGATCATCCAATGTTCAAACAACGATTTGATTTTGCGCGAGTCAAACTCGTTTTTGCGAATAAGTACTCAAAGTACGAATTCTCGAATTAAATTAAACTACAACATTAAATCCATTTTAATATGTATTTAATACTAATTCACTTATTTAATTCCAAATTAAATATTACACTTTATTAATAAACCTTTTACGACTTAAATTCCAAATTTAATCGTTACGGGTCTCAAAGCCCGATTAACGTCCAACGTCAATTTAATTCAAGTCCAATGGGCTTTAAATTAATTTCTTTAAGGCATGGGCTTTGGCAACCAAAGCCCAATCAAGGAGTAACCCCATAAGCCAAGAAATCAATTTTGGCCCATTAGGCCCAATTAAACTTTAAAGGTTTATAAGTCACATTTGGGCTTTAAGGAAGTGGTTTTGGGCCCAATTGGATCCAATCCAATTTGCCTAAACCCAACTTTGTACAACAAAGCCCAATAAGCCCATTTACAACTTTAAAAGCCCAAATCAAATTTTAAGGCCCAAATAATTAAATTACCAAATTCCAAATTTCCAATTTAATTACCTAAAGTGTATATCATGATTAATCACCCAAATCAATATTTCCAAAACATCAAATTAGTCCAATTAATCATGCTCAATTTCATTATCACATGTCCAACACATTTAATGAAAAATCAAACCCATTACCATGCTCAAAGTCTCGGCCAAGGGAGGGATTTTATGTCCAATTCGGTTTCAATCCAATTAACCACAATCGACATAAATTAACTTCCCGAATGATTTCCAACACATCCAATTTCAAAAAATCAAAATACCAAGACATTAAAAGGCATAAAGTATTCGGCCAAGGTAAGTATATTGGGGATTTTGTCCAATTCAAAATTCAATCCAATTCAATCTCAAATTAACATATCTACATGATTTATATCATCCAATGTTCAAAATCAAAAAAATCCAAGATTCCCAAAATCACTTCACATTCGGCCACACTAAGAATTTGGGGGGAAAATTATTCCAAATCAATTTTCATGAAATTGATCCAATCAATCTTCAATTAAACATGTATAAGCATACTCAAACAATCAATTCATTCAAATCATGCTCAAAACAAAATACCCAATTTTAAGCCCTAAAATTTCATGCTTGAACCTAGGCTCTTGATGCCATTGTTGGTTTTATTCTAGGTCCCAAGATCATCAAACAAGCATGAATAATAAGTGTGAATACATCAAAGGAGATAGCGGAATACTCACATCGATCGGTTGTGACGATTTGAAGAAGAAACAATGATTTTCCTTCAAAGTGGCGCCAATAGCAGTGCAGTCCACTGCTCACTGTTTTCAGTTTTGGTCCATGAATTTGAGCCCGAACTTGCGTCAAACGATTCCCGGCTCGTGGGTGAGTTTCCCTAACACCTTCGTATGCCTCTTAGGAGTGTGCTAGCACTTGGATCTTGCCACAAAACCTCAAAATGGATCATCATTTTCGGCCAACCCTGGGCAGTTCACTGCCTTGGGCGTGACCATGTGAGAGGAAAAGAGAGATGGATGAGAGATTAGGTTAAGGGAAAATGGTGTCAAAACATTTCACTTATATATTTTCCAAAAATACTAAAGTAATTACCATTTATTTATGCTTTCAAAAAACAATAAAACAAATGTAATAATGTTTATTAATCTTTTACCCTTGGTAAAAGGTGAAAAGGAAAAGGCTTTCACTTTTCCAAAAGTTAAAAGTCTTTTCCCCCCCAAATTTCCCTCCAAATTTTAAGGTCAAAGTCAAAGAGTCAAAGTTACTTTTCCAAAAAGTGATTTGACTTTTATGACTTGCGATGTGATTTGCGATGCGACTTGCGGCACGTGATTCAAAATCGACGTAACTTCGCAAACACATTCCGAGCTCGGTTTCGATAATTCTAAATTAACGATTTTCTCGATGCCTCGTTAATAAATCCAATTTACTAATCACGTCGCTCGAGAATTAATTCTAAATTAATTCAAGTGCCCGAATTAAAATCTAATTTTAATTCCTAATCGAAATCCAATTTCGTTTAATATATCGAATATATTATTTATCGATTAATTCCAGATTAATCGTTCTCTCTCTTTAAATTGATATTTTATCCTAGATAAAATATCTCCGCAATTAATCCCAGATTAATTTTCTCTCTCTTCTAATTAATCCCAGATTAATTAAAGTGCGAGTCATACGTCATCGGTGTATCATTGGGAAGCGACCCATGAGATCTCCGGATATGTTGGCAGTAAATTCGGTATCGGACTATCCGAACACGTACGTACCAAGTACTACGTTTTACCGATTCACAAGACAAGGTTGGCTTCTAGCAAAGCGCCATGCCTACCCAATTCTCCGGAAATATCCTTACAGGAATATATTGATCTGTATCAGGCGTAGTATACATCGTATAGTGCATATCGATCTAGTATCGGATGGTCACGTGCTAGGCCTGGGGCTGGAGTCGTGTCTGCCCCGTACGAAGCACATGTCGGATGTCTGGTAACTAGTCTCTATAATCGGATATACATGACCTAGTCATAATATCCCGATGGCCGCGCAGCACTTAAGAGCACTAATACCGTATCCTACGTGACATCATCTCCACTATGACTGGAGTGATACTTCCGTCTTGACATCACACCCAATACTCTACGATTCTCAATATACCCAGTATTGGCGTACACAGAACCGGTTAAAGCCCTGGACGACCTAAACCAAAGTATATTGATTGTCGTAAGTATTAGCGGTGCAAGTCTCAGGTTAAGACCAAATACACCTACCCTGATTTCGGACTCCCATAGACACATAGTCATACTACCAATGGGATTCCGAGGGGGTCTATCCAGAGCGAAGCTGTTTCCCGTACATCCGGTGAAACACAACCTCCTACTACACTTGCATAAGTATCCAATACTTAAATATATGAGAACTATGCCCGTTATGCCCTCACAACGTGCACAAGTGCAATACTAGTCTTTTACGCATTACCGATGTCCAATCTCGATAATACTCTGACTAGGGATATTTAATGATTAATCCTTTATGGACTGATACTGTCTCATATCATTCTCAATCCAGGACTAATCATAGGGACCTCCTATCATTTATATATCTAAGGTGATCTAATCACAAATGATAAGATAGCAATCTCCTTTGTCACATAGTTAATTTGTACAACAACACCATGATCTGTACAAATAGTGACGCTATGGGTCATAATTGTCCAACAACTTAGCCACTCATAAATGACCTGAATTGTTATTCTTGAGTTATTTCATGGTGGGTGAGACTGTTTGGTTGTGGTTAGGAATTGAATTAAAGTTTTGGATTTAATTAATTTGCTGTGTTAATTTGTCATTTGTGGAAATTATAAAATTAGGGTTCATAACCCACTCCAAATTGGGGCTTTTTTCATATATGTCTAATTAATGATGTATAATGTTTGGGTTTCAGACGATGGGCGCAGCAAGAAACGAAGCTCCGGTTCGGGCGAAATCGTATTTAACACTTTTCCAATTACCGAATTAAATTTTCAATATCTAATATGAATTAATTTATTCATATTTCACATAAACCATTATTCAATATCAAAATCAACATAAATAAGGTTGAAAACTTCGCGAAACTTTTACGAAAACCGTTTTTCCGCAAAATCACGCAAAACCGCATTTTTGACCGAACCGACCACCCGACACTATGGGGACTGCCCAGGTCAGCCCCAATAGTGTCAGAACAGTTCATGGGCTTCCCCAACACCAACAGTGACAGATTCACTGTTTGGGCAGCCGTCACCCGGTTAACTCAAAAATCACCCGGTAACGCTGTTTTTGGCCGTTTTCGCTTATTTCAACTCGGAACCACTTTCCGGAAACTCCCAAAACACATCCATTACATTCATATGACATCAAATTCATCATAAAATTTCCATTTTTAACAGATCTGATCAGGAAACCGAAAATTTCCATTTTTCATGCTTTAAAACTAAATTTTCAACATTAATCAAATTAATCTCAACACCAATTCAAAGTCACCACACATGAATAAATCTAGAAAAATTCTAGGCATAATAAGAGTTGTTATAACACTCTAGAATGGCAACAAGGTTGTTCAAAAATAAATTGAAGTCAAATTACTATAATATAGTTCAATATATATTCACACATGCTTCATCACTTCCAATTCACCATCCAACAACAAAAGCCCCAAATTTATAAAAGGAAGAAACCCTAGATTCAAACTAGAAAATCAAGAACATGAAACAAGCTTTCAAGAACTTAAGGAGATTGAAAATTACCTTTAATCTCTCATTTTCCTAAAGCTTTTCCTTGATTTTATCTTCATTTTCTTCATGATTTCAAACAAACCAAAAATTGAGAGCTATTTTTGATGGGTATTCGGTCAAGGCTTCCTTAGGAAGCAAATGAAAATTTCTCCTTTAAAAAATAATGATGACCGACTCACAAGGGTCATTTTGGTCTTTCCAAAAATTTAATCCAATTAATTAAATAATTTTATGTTAAACAAATCAAATTTGTACACCTAAGCCTAATTTAAAGTCATGCCATGTGTTCCAATTATATATCACCATTTATCATACTAATTATGACAAATGGATACGACATTTAATTTTTTCCATTATTTAATTATTTAACAATTAAATAACTAAATAATTAAATAACATCCATATATGTATTTTATTTAAATTAAATAATAAATACATATATTTATGGCATGTGTCAAAATCTCATTTGACGAATAATTAATGTGTATCTAATCGTATAATGTATCAAATATAAATATACAATAATTATTATCAGACAAAATCCCTTAATTGCATATGTTATCGTTTAACCGTTAAAACGATCCGAATTAACTTATTTAATCCGGTAAAGTATTATGAATAATCTGTATTATTCATATCGCGTTGCCCAAGTGCTCAAAGAGTACACTTCATATTGTGGGACTCTCTAAATTTAGGTTTATTTGTCATGAAATACAATTTCGTGTCCATAATCCACCCACTCATGGATTATGACGACCACGGATAATCTCGCTAAATTATGCAAGTCGAGGTCATATCATACGTATAATCCATATGTCACAGGCTATCCGTATTATACCTGGGATATAGATGAAAATGTCAAATCTGTTCGGTATAATACAGTCGACTTTCAATTTACGATCTCGAAAATAACACTCGGAACTGATTTCTGAAGTTATACCACGATCATGGATTTACTAGATCGTAAACACGTGAGGATGCCTATGCCCTGTACACAGGACTGACGAATCATATCTTGATACGCACTGGATATCATGAGCA
This sequence comes from Zanthoxylum bungeanum, assembly GCA_019454045.1. NCBI lineage: Eukaryota > Viridiplantae > Streptophyta > Magnoliopsida > Sapindales > Rutaceae > Zanthoxylum > Zanthoxylum bungeanum. Next base: position 84,609 of record SKCR01046247.1, on the reverse strand, counting down.
TCAGTCCATACCCAACGAACAGGCGGAGGTCTGATCATGAATAGATTGTTGACGTGACTTCCATCAAAGTGTGGAGGATAACTCATATATCCCACTGTGGTATCTCAAGTCGGAGGACCACTATGCTCGTTCAACTCATGAAGATTCCTATTGATGTTGGTGTACTATCTATTAGGAAATCTTCAGTGAGTCGTTCAGTGTCTTATCAAATAAACACCTACATATCTACATGAGTCTCCCGAGACTCATGGTTCACTGGGATAAACCATCGGACCAAGTCACGATATACGACATGCACTGGTCTCAGCGGATTTTACTAACCGACCCGTATTAGCAAATCTTGACCAGAAACTTTATTTAAGAATATACATCTAATAGTGCACTTCCCAATGTCAATTACAACCTACGTTGTAACTGCGCACTATATTGTAAATCCTATGGTCTTTGTCTAATATACACGTATCACTGAACCAGATTCAGTTTCGATCTAATCGTAATCAGATCGAATATGTGTATAAAAGACAATGGTGCTACCATTAAATTAGTAATATTATGGAAAATAGAATTGTTTGTATTCATGAGTCGGACATAAATACGATACAGATTGGCACTTCGAGCACCAACCCTAACAATTTCTCCCACTTGCTCTAGTGTCAATCCATGATATCCTATACACATCTTAATATGTATCGCATACTCATGGCTCTCAAGAGCTCACCAGCACTCAAGAGGTAGGCAACAACAAGTAAGCCCGCTTAACAAATTGAGTCTGTCCAACAAACCCAACTGTTTTCCTTAGCTAGCATCATTTATATTTTGCAGAATCCAAATTTCACATCAATATGACTCAGACGCTATATCAGTATTCTGCTATAGCTACTGAGTTGTCTAAGTATATATGGATCAAATCCTAAATACTATAAGACAATCGCAAGCACAAAACTAATATGAAAACTTCTAATCTATGAGGTCACTATGCAACTTCATTAGTCAATACTTCATAAGTTGCAACTGATTCCATTAGTTTAGTAGAATCAACGGTAGGGGTGGGCGCGGTTCGGTTTGGTTCGGTTTTGCTAAAAACCGAACCAAACCATATTTTACGGTTCAGATTTTTTACCTCTCAAACCAAACCATTAAATAACGGTTTGGTTCGGATTGAAATTTTTTAAACCAGCGGTTTACGGATTGGTTCGGTTCAGTTTACAGATTATTATATTTAAAACAATTTTTCATCCACTTAAGTGAAGACAAAAAAAAAAAAAAACTAGTCTATCCAACAAATAGTATGAAGTGTTAGGGTGTAAGATGTGACTCCAGGGAACACATGCATTTCATTAAGGATTGAAAAATGAGGCACAATTAATTCTTGTATTTTTTTTAAAATTACCTTGAATAATGATGCTACCATCGTTCTAATTAAGAGACAAATCCAACATTTTACTTTCAAAAATAATGATGCTACCTTAAAACAAAAAATTAAGAATAAAAGTATTAACAAATAAATTGAAGAATAAAAGTATTAACAAAAAATTTAAGAATAAAAGTATTAATTAACATACTAATAAAAAGAAAACATAGAATAAAATTAAAAGAAAAATCCAATTTTTTTTTTATAAAAATATATAATTTTTTTAATTATAACGGTTCGGTTCGGTTTAACAGGTGCGGTTCGGATTAGCTCCTGAACCGAACCGTAAACCGTTTGGGGTGGGCCAATCCGAACCGCAAACCGAACCGTTAGAAAAAAAACGGTAAATTCGGTCCGGTTTGGTTCGGTTTGCGGTTTGGTTCGGTTTGATCGGTTTTTTTGCCCACCCCTAATCAACGGTGACACTCCCACTGCATCTTTTCTGACTTTATATGATATAGACCATCTAATGTCATAATTAGGATCAAAACTAATCTGACCTTATGGTTGCAGACTAAATTCTCCATAAATAAGAAACTCGTTCTTAATATCTCAAAGACCACAAAGAACGTGTTTCAAGACCCATCATATGGTCTTCAGCATATCAAAATAACTCATAACAATTACAATTAAATTGATATTTTTAATCGCACGTAATACAGTATTCATTACGCCATCACCCTATGATGCCTAAGATTGACTAGACATTCCAATCAATCTTTCTTTCGAGAAAAGGTATCATCATTTACGAAAGACAAATACTATATATATAAAAGACACATTAACTGTCAAACAGTTATACTAACTGACGTACATATAGTCTTACTGTGTCATTTATTAGATCATATCTAATACGCGATTAATGGGAATATCTCATAAGTCTCTTAGTTTTATATCTTATATAAAACTTTATATCAAATATAACAGAGACTACTCTAACTGCTTCCATGGAGAAAAGAAGAGTTAGGATATATAATACTAGAAAGAAATTTGTACGCTCCCACTGACAAATACGTATTCTCTATACTTCGATAAACCACACAATCTGACTAATATCAAAATCAGAGAACACGAATTTCCGGAAAACTTATCTGAGTCTACAATAGGCTCCATAAGCTAATACATCAAACTATGATCTTAGCAGAATAAAAAATCTAGGGCCATTCTAGAATGAATTCTTCAAACAAATAAATTATGACGGATCTCTCATTCGAAGAAATCACTCAAGAACGCAACTTTGCATTCTTTAGCCAAAAACATAGTTTAATATCAACATTAACCAACAGATCCTTAATTGTTCAATTAGTGCGACTAGAGACAAGTATTCTTGGAATCTATAATAGACTACTGAGGATAACCTTTCTCATTGTCATACTATAAAGGTCAAACCTTTATCAAGCTCACTTTGCTTTTGCTGCGCAAACAATTTGCACATTTTATGAACAATTCATAACGTAAGCCTAATCAAGTTCAAAACTTGATCGTAGTAAGCTACGAACAATCTTAAATCTATGGTTCAATGGTTAGTTCTGGAATCGATATCAAATATCGCTCCCATTATAAGTTTTAGGATAATTTTCTTCGATAAGAAAACAACAGAATAATTAAGTATCAAATACTTTGTAAATGATTCTGACATCCCATTGAACTTATATGGAAGATGTCTAAGGGTCTTTTCATCTTATTAATTACATAGTTCCATTACCGTTTATCATTCTCACAATTGACTTTGTTAAATCAAGTCTTTTCTACAATGGTCAACATCTAATGTTACGCATCAAGTAATAAAATAATTTTATTACTCGGGATCGTAGAAAAGATATTCCATTAAATAGAATACAATATTCTATTAAATAGAATAAATGATAAACCTTACTTGTACCTCCGAGGCGCAAGTACTTTCAATTATATAACAATTATACAAAAGAAAGTTTCAAATCTCAAACTTTTCAAGATTCAAATTTTCTACTATACATATCATATACGTAACTGTAGAAACGAATGGAACCTTAATTAAAGAGATGAATTAGTGTTACTGAAGCATAACCCCAAGAGTATTGAAAACTAATTCAGTAACACTAATATCAACGAATCAAATCATATAAGATTCGATTACTCCCACTGACCAATTCCATCAAATGGAATCGTGGGAGTTTAATATTGAGTAAGAATCACATTCATTAAATAACTTTAGAACTAATTGCCTTAAAATTCACATTTTTGATCATATCAAATATCTTTGAACAATTCAAAGATTCACGATGAATTTTAATTTCAGTACTACAAATAGAATATCTTTGAACCATTCAAAATATTATATCCGTGTTTCATCAGAAAACATATCGAAAGTTCTCGAACCATTCAAGACGTTCAATATATTTTCTTTTAGAAACACGCAACTAAGTCATGACAATTCATTAACTAAGTTACGGAGTAAAGAAAACTATCTAAGGTAATTTCTAATCCATTAAACTACATACATCCAATGTATTAGTTTAATAAATCTCGTGGTCCAATGACGATCATTGGTTAAATGAGATTTAATCACATCTTGAATACAATATTCATTAAATGGATAAGGATATATGGTGTGATCTCGTATCAGACCATCTTTTACCATACAGAATAAACATCTTATGCTTATGTGATAAAAACTCATAAAACACGGTTCTAAGTTATTTATTTTACCGAATATTTTTCTTAATGTTTATCTTTTCATTAATGACACTACTAGTCATTTTAAAATATGTAACAACTGTTGATACAAAACAAGTAACTATCCAATAGTCACAAGTTCTGATATCAAATATCAAAACAGTTATTAAACATTATTTTAAATAACTAGACGGGAGATCTGGTATCCAATACCTACAGTTGTCATATTGTGAGAATCGATATTCTCTATAAACAACTATACACATCTCATTTCTTAAGCTTTATAATTTACGTTCAATTATTCACAACAATTGCAAATGATTGATTAGCAAACTGTGTCATACACGTGACTTCTAAAAGTCACTAAAAGCCAAGAAATGTCATTATAAGATAAACAAATACTAAATGGGTTTTCTTAATGCCAGTCAAGAATCTCGAGACATGAACTAATTCGTGTCAATTCTTACTGCATAAGAAACAATTCTTACTAGATAATTATATCCAAAATAGATATCTATTTAGATTACCTAATCGTGACTTAGTAACTAAGTCACTAACCATCTTGATTTACAAGAAAATCGGAACAATAGTTCATGATGGTTTGAACTAATCTAACAATATCTAAGTCTACTGTCTTTCTAGAACCTATTCTAGAATTACGCAACCATAAGTAAAGTCAGAAAATCTATTCAAGTAATAAACATGTAGTGGATTAGAAGTATTAATTCTATAAACAATATAGAATAAAAAGAAAACGAAGCAGAATTTTTCATAAAATTACACACTGCTTAAGTTATGGATTTTTAACCCAACAGTGTCTCCCACTACTTTACGTAACACCGTAATCCCCAACGGAGAACGAGAATTCAATAATTAAATCGAATTTCATAGTGAGAGTAGGATCCCATGAATATATTTCGACTCACAGCTTTGACACTATCTCGCCTACGTATATTCATTAGGTAGACAACTCATTGTCAATCACTCACCAGCGACTCTTGGTTTTGGTCCTGGTCATTTCTCGTTATGACAGCTTTAGCACATTCACAAGGAGACGTATCAAGGCTTCACTTGTCAATAACAAACTCAAGCTACCGATGTAGTCCTGACAGCTTTGGCACGTTCATGATTTTCACTTTCACTTGAATTTATCTAGTATCAAAATACATCCGGTAAGGATAATAATTTTATAACCTACACCCTCACAGCTTTGGCACGATCTCAGATGCAGTTATAGAAAGCTACCCATAAACTGTACTGACAAGACGGACCAAGAAACATGTATCCAATACACGTTATTTTACAGCCATATTTAAAACGAGGATTTTCCTAAGGAAGCTATACTCTACATCAAATGCAGAATTTTAATCTAAATCATATTCTAAACAATTCAATTCTACCTTAGAAAACATAACAAAATTTAACTATTAAATTTCAGTTACATTTCCATTAGTGTCGAACTGAAAAATAAAGAAACATATATAGATTCCAAGCATGTGCGAACGTTAAAATTGGATTATATATCAAATATCAAGCATGACTAATGTAAAGGATGAAACATCAGACCCGCTCCGATACCATTTTTGTTGGGGTTTCGGGCGATGGGCGCAGCAGAAGTGCAGTTCGGGCGAAATCATTTTAAAACTTTTTCAAATTACCGAATAAATTATTCAATATCTAATATGAATAATTTATTCATATTTCACCTAAACCTATTTATTCAATATCAAATATCAACATAAATAAGGTTGAAATTTTGCGAAACTTTTACGAAAACCATTTTTCCGTAAAATGACGCAAAATATATTTTTGACCGAACCGACCACCTGACACTTATGGGGACTGCTGACCGGTGGTTGCACACACGCGTATAACGCAAGCGCACGTATCGTTCAAATAGTATAAAAAGTATCGATCCCACGAACACTTAATACCTAATCTATTAATTTTATTAGGTCAAATGATTACTAGTATCTAACAGGTTGTTTGATTGATTTGAAATGGTGATGATTCTAAATTTAAAAACAAGTAAATAAAATTGTTCGAAAGTAGGTTTAAGAAAATTCAATATTAAAAACTATCTAGGGTTGTGAATCTTTCTAACATCTTTTAAAAGATGAAGTGGTTATTTCATCTTTGTGTAATAAATCGGTTTACTAACCTGTAACACTAAATTATGCGAAAGCCTCTGTCGATGGTCAGACGCAAATACCCAGTTTAACCCAATTGAACCATATGTCTATGCCAACCAAATTATCTGGATTCATTAAGTTTAAGTTCCAATTATGGCTACCCTCGCCCAACATATATATGTCTATCCTGTAAGGAAATCTATTAAAGGGTTATCTATCCTCAAGGAAGATCGTGGGCTATTAAGTCTAAGGCTGAAACCTAAAATTCCTTTGTCAAGTTTATTTTAGATTTACCAGATCTATCTTATTAGTGGCCAATTAACAAGACGCATTAAGCTTAAGACTTAATAAGTAAACCTTTAAATTACCCAAACTATAAAATAACCCCTTATAAACTGGTGATATTAAAAGTCATCACAACCCCAGATAACTAACTTAGTTACGACACATAACTAGGGCTAGTAAAAACTTAAAAGTAAAAGACATAAAGTAAAAATGCTGAAAAGTAATTACGGTAAAGTAAAAGCTGAAAAGTAAATTACAATAAAATGCTAAGGTAAAATGATCAACTTTTACTATTTACTATTTAGATATCTCCCTTAATGTATTAACTTGTGATTATTTTACCAACCGGCCATATAGGCGGTAACCTGATTAAGTCAAATTAAGTCCAACCAGCCATAAAGGCGGAACCAAAATAAACCTGCCATATAGGCGGTAAGCAAATTTAATTACCAACCGACCAATCTGGCGGTATCCTTGATTAGTCAGGTTTAAACCATATTAAAATGAATTACCAACCGACCAATCTGGCGGTATCCTTTTTAAGTCAAATTTTAAATAGTGTATATATTATATTTAAGGGAGATTAATCTAAATAGCAATAGTAAAAGAATTACCTTTCACCCTAGCATGGGGAAGTTACCTCCTCATGGTGAATAGTAAAAACTGTAAAAAGTAAAGAAAGTAAATTACTATTATTACAGAACATAATTAAAATTTAATTAAAAAATTGAAATTAAAAGAAACTAGATAGAAAACTCCATATTTACATCAGAGAAATTAGAGAGGAAGGTACATCCGAAATTGAAACCTCGAGCTCAATTTATAGGCGTATATAGGCTCTGGGCGTCGCGACGCCAAAGGTTATAACGTCGCGATGCCGGTCTCTTTTGGCGTGGCATGCTGAGGGCTTGACACGTAGCGATTCTGGATAAGGAGATAAGACGACACGTGGCAAGGCAGCTGAGAGCTCAATTATTATGCTGACATGGCATGACGTGGCAATACGTGGCGAAAGGGAGTGTCGGCACTATAGGATTGCGACACGTCGCACGCTGTGATTGGTTGATGATGATGTGGCGATGACGTGGCACTTTGACTCGGAAAACTGGTGAAGTGGATGATGACGTGTTGGTGACGTGGAGTGACATGTGGCACATGTGGCAATGGCGATTTTCGGCACCGTATGATGATGACACGTGGCACGGCGCACGTTAGCAAATCAGCTATGATGGTGACACGTGGCACGGCACACGTTAGCAAAGTCAAACTTCTCAGATTCTGACTTGTGGACCCGATGCACGTAGGCACCGCGACGCCAATGGCTTGCGCGTCGCGACATAGCCAAATTACCAAAATGCCCTTTTGTCTGTTTTTCACTGTTTTGGCCCCAAATCACCTCCAGAATGTTCTGAAAGTTTATTTATCTACAAAATAACACAAAACACATCAAAATATTCACAAAACTCAAGAAACTATATAAAATACTAGGTTAAATGAGTGGGAATTAGTGATACATTTACCACTCATCAACTGCCCAGGTCTGCCCCAATAGTGTCAGGGCTGTTCATGGGCTGTCTGAATAGTGACGGATGCACTGTCTGGGCAGCCGTCACCCGGTTGACTCAAAAGTCACCCGATAATGCCGTTTTTGGCAGTTTTCGCTTATTTCAACTCAAAAATACTTTCCGGCAATTGTTCCAACTCCTAAAACACATCCATTACATTCATATGACATCAAATTCATCAAAAAATTTTAAGTTTTAGTAGATCTGATCAGGAAACCAAAAATTTCCATTTTTCATGCTTTAAAACCAAATTTTCAACATTAATCAAATTAATCTCAACACCAATTCAAAGTCAGTGATGAGTGGTAATTATATCACTATTTCCCACTCATTTAACTTAATATTTTGTATATTTTCTTGAGTTTTGTGAATATTTTGATGTGTTTTGTGTTATTTTATAGATAAATAAAGTTTCAGGATATTCTGGAGGAGATTTGGGGCCAAAACAGTGAAAAAACTGACAAAAGGGTATTTTGGTCATTGAACGCGTCGCGACGTCTAACATACGCCGCAAGCTTGCTAACGTGCACCAGGGACACATGTCAGAATCAGAGAATTTTGACTTTGCTAACATGCGCCGACCTTTGCTAACGTGCACCGTGCCACGTGTCACCATCACAGCCGATCTGCTAACGTGTGCCGTGCCACGTGTCATCATCCTACGGTGCCGATAGTCGCTATCGCCACGTGTCACTCCATGTGTCTGCCACGTCATCGTCCATATCACCAGTTGACCGAGTCAACGTGCCATGTCACCGCCACGTCATCATCAGCCAATCACAGCATGCCACGTGTCGCAATTCTATGGTGCCGACAATCACTTTCGCCACATGTCGCCATGTCAGTGCCACGTCAGCTCAATTATTGACTCATTTATCTGAATTGACACGTGGCAGATAAGAATCTGAAACCAGCCAATCACGAGCCGCCACGTCATCGCGTCGTGAAGTAAGAAGAAACTTTCGCGTCGCGAAGCGAGGGGGTCATCAAGGCCTATAAATAGAGCTCGAAATTTCAGATGTACCTTCATCTCTAATTTCTCTGATGTAAATATAGAGTTTTCTATCTAGTTTCTTTTAAATTTTAGTTTTGTAATTAATTTTAATTACGTTCTGTAATAATAGTAATTTACTTTCTTTACTTTTTACAGTTTTTACTATTAACCATGAGGAGGTAACTTCCCCCTACTAGGGTGAAAGGTAATTCTTTTACTATTGCTATTTAGATTAATCTCCCTTAAATATAATATATTCACTATTTAAAATTTGACTTAAAAAGGATACCGCTATATTGGTTGGTTGGTAATTCATTTTAAACTGGATTAAACCTGACTAATCAAGGATACCGCCAGATTGGTCGGTTGGTAATTAAATTTTCTTACCGCCTATATGGCAGGTTTATTTTGGTTCCGCCTTTATGGCTGGTTGAACTTAATTTGACTTAATCAGGTTACCGCCTATATGGCCGGTTGGTAAAATAATCACAAGTTAATATATTATATTAAGGGAGATATCTAAATAGTAAATAGTAATAGTTGATCCTTTTACCTTAGCATTTTATTTTATTGTAATTTACTTTTCAGCTTTTACATTACCGCAATTACTTTTCAGCATTTTTACTTTATGTCTTTTACTTTTAAGTTTTTACTAGCCCTAGTTATGTGTTGTAACTAAGTTAGTTATCTGGGGTTGTGATGAATTCTAATATCACCAGTTTATAAGAGGTTATTTTATAGTTTAGGTAATTTAAAGGTTTACTTATTAAGTCTTAAGCTTAATGCGTCTTGTTAATTGGCCACTAATAAGATTGATCTGGTAAATCTAAAATAAACTTGACAAAGGAATTTTAGGTTTCAGCCTTAGACTTAATAGCCCACGATCTTCCTTGAGGATAGATAACCCTTTAATAGATTTCCTTACAGGATAGACATATATCTGTCGGGCGGGGGTAGTCATAATTGGAACTTAAACTTAATGAATCGAGATAATTTGGTTGACATAGACATATGGTTCAATTGGGTTAAACTGGGTATTTGCGTCTGACCATCAACAGAGGCTTTCGCATAATTTAGTGTTCCAGGTTAGTAAACTAATTTATCACACAAACATAAAATAACCACTTCATCTTTTAAAAGATATTAGAAAGATTCACAACCCTAGATAGTTTCATAATATTGAATTTTCTTAAACCTACTTTCGTGCAATTTTATTTACTTATTTTTAAATTTAAAATCATCACCATTTCAAATCAATCAATCAACCTGTTAGATACTAATAATCATTTGACCTCATTAAATTAATAGATTAGGTATTAAGTCCTCGTGGGATCGATATTTTTATACTACTTAAACGATACGTACGCTTGCGTTATACGTGTGTGTAAGCACCGGTCAAGTTTTTGGCGCCGTTGCTGGGGACTTATTTATCTTTCACTATTAGTTTAGAGGTTATATTCCTTTACTTGTATCTAATTTCTTTTTACTTATTGTTGTTGTTTTCTTGTGTTTCAGGTTCTCAGAAACTTCATGAGATGAACCAGAAGCTTTGAACTCCGACACTTGACCCAGAAATTGAAAAAACCATCAGACAATTGAGAAGGGAAATGCGAGAAGGCCAATAAGCTTTAGTCAACATGGAACCTGAACCTTTGGAAGTTGCACCACCAATTCCCATTCGAGACAGAACCATTCCGGTGGTTGACAGACTCATTTCGTGTATTGTACTTCCTCTCTTACCAGCAAATGCGGGAGACATCAAAACATGCATCAGATGATTCAGCAGTCAGTGCAGTTTGGGGGAAAGAACTGAAGATCCTAAGCTCACATCAGCAACTTCCTGGAAGTTTGCGGCACTTTCAATTACAACCGAGAAGCTGAAGAAGCAATGAGACTGCGTGTTTTTCCATTATTCCTTGAAGGACAGAGCTAAAGCTTGGCTACATTCACTACCAGCAGGTTCATCACAACTTGGAACACTTTAGCCACTAAATTTCTTGCAAAGTACTTTCCACCAGCCAGAACTGGAAAGCTGAGGAATGACATCACATCCTTTGTACAAAAGACTCGGAAACTCTCTACGAACTTGGGAAAGGTACAAAGATTTTCTCCGGAAATGTCCTCACCATGAGATTCCAAATGGCTTCAAGTCCAAACATTCTATAATGGATTTTCTGGAATAATGAGAACCACAATCGATGTTGCTCCTGGAGGAGCTTTAAGGGCAAAAGGAGAAGATCAAGTCTGGGACCTAATCGAAGAATGGCCAACAACAATTCCTTGTGGCTAACAGAATGGAGCATGATCCAAAGAATTGCAGGAATTTATGAAAGTGGAGCCAATACAGCAGTCAACGCCAAACTGGATCAGATATGCAAATTCATGGAGACTCTTACCACTGGATCCACAAGTTCACCATATGGAGGGGCACCAGAGCCGAACCAACTTGAAGAGACGGTGAATTTTGTCAACAATTTCAACACACAGGGGAACAATCCCTATTCCAACACCTACAACCCAGGTGGAGGAATCATCCCAATTTTTCATGGAGCAACAATTCAGGGCAAAAGAACAATCCACCAACCTGGATTCCAACAGCAGAACTATCCACCACCTGATTCCAGCAACAGAACAAAGGCCATGAGCAGGCAAATGAACCAGGAATAGCAGAAGTGCTAACTCAGTTAAAAAAGTACGATGCTATGTTTCAGAGACAATCTGCTTCCATCAAAGAACTGGAGAATCAAATCGGACAACTGGCCAATGCTTAGAGTTACAGACCGCCAGTAATCTTCCCAGCAACACAGAACCAAATCCAAGGAACATAGGAAGGAGCAGTGTCATGCCATCATGTTGAAAAGTGGTACTGAAATCAACAAAGATGTTGGAACCAAAATATCTGCTGAGGAATTTCCAAAAGAAACAAAGCAACAGATGGAGGAAAAAAAAGCAAAGGAAAAAGAACAAATCACTCCACCTTCACCTTTTCCTCAGCGTCTTCAGAAAAACAAACTGGACAAGCAGTTTTCTCGATTCCTGGAGGTGTTCAAAAAGCTTCACATCAACATTCCATTTGCAGAAGCCTTGGAACAAATGCCCAGCTATGTAAAATTCATGAAAGACATTCTTTCACAAAAACAGAGATTGAGAGATTACGAGATAGTAGCATTATCAGAAGAATGCAGCGCCATCATTCTGAGGAAACTTCCCCCGAAGTTGAAAGATCCTGGTAGTTTCACCATTCCTTGCATCATAGGAGAACATAACTTTGGTAAGGCTGTAGGGGTTGGTGCTCAGAGCGCCAATTCCCGGTTGTATTTTGTTAAATACTTCTGTAAAACGTTATTATAAGTAATAATATATGCAGTTTCTATAATATAATCTAATCTTTTATATGGTAAAGACGTAATGACCTTAGAATGATTAGTCATGGTACAGTTGCAAAAGCGTCGCAACGGACATGAGATGTATCATGACGTTGTCATTCTCAGACAGTTCCTGGTCAAGGTTACACTACTTGGTCAGTATAGTAAACCCGTTGAGACCGGTACTGTCGTATACTGGAATATATGATTCCAATGGTTTCTCAATGAACCATTAGTCTTGGAGACTAGTATAGACGTGTAGGTGTTTATAGCGGATAAACACTGAACGACTCACCGAAGATTCTTAATGGATGGTACACCAGCGTCAATAAGAATCTTCTTGGTTGAGTAGCACTTGTGATTCTTAGACTTGAGATGCCATTGTGGGCACATGAGACATCTTCTACACTTAGATGCAGTCACGTCACCGATCTATTCAGATCAGACCTCCGCCTGTTCGTTGGGTGTAGATAGATCCTCAGGGTGTCCTATGTGTATCAAGATAGATCCGTCAGTTCTGTGTACCAGAGCATAGGTAGTCCATATGATTAGCAATCAGATAAAACCATGGGCCCGTGGTAAGTTTAGAAGCTAGTTCTAACGTTCTTTTTGAGATTGCTAATAGAATAGTCGACTGGATAATCCCGATAGAGATTTGACGTTCATATCTATATCTCTGGGATTTATCCGATACCTGTGACGGAGGAATTATACATTTGCGATGACCTCGACCTGTATGGTTTAGCGAGATTATCCGTGATCGTCATAATCTACGGGTGGATAGATTATGGACATGAAATTTGATTTCGTGACGGATATACCTGAACCTAGAGAGTCTCAATAATGAAACATACTCGTTGAGCACTAGAGCAACATAAATAATAATATTGATTATTTATAAAGTCGTTTAATGGTTAAACGCAAGATACATGCTAAAGACACGAGATAGTCATTTACTTAATTATTGTGTATTTACATTTAATACTTGATTATTTAAATACACATTAATTAATAGTCAAAATGAGTTATTTGACTTATTTCCTAAATGAATATATGTTTTTAATATTTATGTAAATATTATTACATATTTAATATATTTGTATTTGATTAATTAATTCATTATTTAATTGTTAAATGATTAAATTAATTAAAATATAAAATCTTATGTTAGGATCATTAAAGTAAATGACATTAGTTGCAATTGTTGACCAAGATAAATATCTAATAACGTAGTTTAGAAGATATTTATGCAAGTTGATTTCCTTATCATTGAAATGAAATTGAAATTACAATTTGTTGAATTTGGTCTTGCATTTTCGGCCAAGGTGTAATTGTTACACATATAAATTGATTTTCATTTCATTTATCAATTAACCTATACACTTTATCACAAACAAAGTTCCATTGAAGAAAGGCAAAGAAAGAAAGTGAAGAAAGAAAAGAAAAAACCAGAAAAAGCTTGGATTTTGTAAGTTTCTTAAACTTACTATTAGAGAGGAATGTTGTTTCCTTATGATCTAGGCTACCTCTCATGAGTTTCTTAAGTTATTCTTTTCTTTATTTCTTGTGGTTTTTGATGATGGAAATTTTTTAGAAGTGTTGAGCATGTATGATGAACAAAGAGTGTAACTAGTGTAGTTATATGTATTCTTTTAAGGTTTATGAAACCATGTTGCTATTCTAGAGTTGTTGACCCACTCTTAAATGACCTAGATTTGATCTTGAGTTGTTTCATTGTGTTGAGACTTGAATTGGATGAAAGATTGATGATTAAACATTTGATTTAATGTAATTAGCCTAATTTGTCCAATTTGTGGTGGCAATTGAAAAATTAGGGTTTATGACTAACTCCAAATTTGGGTTTTCATATATGGTTGTGTATTTATGTGTGTATATGATGTATAAATGTTTCAAAGTTTGTTGATTGGATATCATTTGGATGTGCTTGAAGCATGAAAGTGCAATGCACAATTTTGGCACCAAATGGTGCTCTCGGCTTTGTGTAGGAAATTTGGGGATTTTGGTTGCTTTTGGTGTTTTTGATTTTGAACATCATAAGTTCATCTTAGAAATGATTTAGAATCATTCAAAATTGATTGGATCAATTTCGGACTAAAACGGACAAAAAAGCAAAGCAAGGGTATTTCGTAAATTCACCTAAAATTTTTTATTGAATTTATTTTCATAATTTGATTATTGGAATGTTAAATAAATATGTTTATTTAATTATCCGAGAAAAGTTTTTGAAATCTGAAAATCGGATTTTCACCGCTTCCGCTGCGTTACCGGATAACCCCCCTAAATAACCCCTTCAAGGCTTTATGTGATTTAGGTGCAAGTGTTAACTTGATGCCTTTTTCTATTTTCAGGAAACTGTAGATTGGAGAAACAATGCCCACTTCAGTCTCTCTACAACTTGCTGATAGAACGCTCGTATTTCCAAGAGGGGTAGTTGAAGATGTGCTGGTCAAAGTTGACAATTCATTTTCCCATCAAATTTTTGTCCTTGATATGAAGGAAGACGCAGACGTGCCAATCATCCTTAGGAGACCGTTCTTGGCTACAGGTCGAACCATTATTGATGTACAAAAAACAGAATTAACCATGAGGGTACATGACCAAGAAGTAACATTCAATGTTTTCAAGGCCATGAATTTCCTAGATGATGAAAAGAATAAGGAATGTTTCAGACTTGATGTGATACACAGTACCATTCAGAACTCCAATGCAATGCAAAGTTCTATTGACAAACTTAAAACATGTCAATTGCCTGTGGAGCCTGAAGATAAAGCGTCTTTTGCACTGAAAAAGCCAATTCTTACACTACCAGCATCAGAAGAGAAAAAGTTCCACCAGCTCAATGAATTGGAGGAATTTCAAAATCAGCCTTTTGAGGATGCCAAATTGTACAAAGAAAAGGCAAGAAGAGAAAGGATGAGAAGTTAGTGCACATACAACTGGAACCATGGCAGAAGGTACTGTTAAACAAATCAAGGGTGAAATTCTTCCCATGGAAGCCAAAATCACGGTGGTCAGGTCCATTTGTGATCACCAAGGTTTTACTAGATAGAGCCGTTGAGATACATGATCCCTACTCTAACAAAACATTCAAGGTTAAAAACAAGCGTGTCAAGCACTATTGGGGAGAATCATTTGAGCGACAAAAAGAAAGTGTCACACTTTCAGATCCAGCTTAATGTTCGAGAAGTCACGTCTAGCTGACGACGTTAAACTTAGCGCTCGCAGGGAGGCAATGTTGAGTTCTAATATAGGTCCCAAGAATCATGAAATCAAGCATAAAATTCGTATGAACACATCAAAGGAGTAAGGCGGAAACATAACTCACATTGAACGGTTTGAGATGCGAAGAACAAGATCATTTTCGGCCTCCCTCCAAGCTCGGCAGTGGCTTCCTCATGCAGTGGGCTGCTCGGTTTCACTGGTTATTGTCTCCTCCATGATCGGCCATTGATGAACACCATTGAAGCTCCAAGCTTCAAGCTTCCAAAACGATTCCAAGCTCATAAATTCGTTTCCATATCACCTATGTATAACCCATGTGTGGGCTAGCACTACTGCCTTCTTCTTTGGCTTCTCACTGATTCGGTCAAACCAGAATTTTTGGAGAAGAAATCGGCTTGAAGCGTGAGAGGGAGAAGAGAGAAAGAGGAGGGAAAAGGGTTTCATCGAAACCGATTGAGAGAGAGAAAATAAAGAAAAAAAAGCTTTATATATTTATTTCATTTTCCAAAAACAAAAACAAATAAATAAAACATTTGTCATTTACAAAAAGTCAAAAAGCAAAAGCCCATAATGCCTTTTCAACAACCACATCAATCACTCAAATCAAGTGACAACATGTCACATCACTCAAAGTGACATTTGATTGACGCTTGATGTGACTAGCGATTTGACGCACGATTTGACTTGTGTGCCGCACTCGATTTCAAAATGCGAATGCGCTCGCAAATAATCCACCGGGCTCGGGTTCGCTAATTCCAAATTAATGAATTTTCCGTCGCGTCGTAATTAAATGATTACGCCTAGCGAATTCATTATCACGTCGCTAACGAATTAATTCTAAATTAATTCGTTCGCCCGAATTAAAATCTATTTTAATTCCGCGTCAAAATCTAATTTCGATTAATATATCGAATATATTAATTTATCGATTAATTCCAATTAATCGTTCTCTCTATTTATTAATATTTTATCCCAGATAAAATATCCCGTGATTAATCCCAGATTAATTTTCTCTCTCTTCTAAATTCCTAGATTAATTAAGTGCGAGTTATACGTCATCGGTGAATCTTCGGGAAGCGACCCATGAGATCTCCGGATATGTTGGCAGTAAATCGGGTCGTCGGACTATATCCGAACACGTAAGTACCTCGTCTTACGTTTATACCGATTTACAAGACAAGGTTGGCTTCTAGCAAAGCGCCATGCCTACCCAATTCTCCAGAAATATTCTTACAGGAATATATAGATCTGTATCAAGCGTAATACCGTAGTATTGCGTATATCAGCCCAGTATCGGATAGTCACGTGCTAGGGCTGGGGCTGGATAGTGTCTGCCCCGTCCGAAGCACATGTCGGATGTCTGGTAACTAGTCTAATAATCGATAATCGGATATACATGACCTTGTCATAATATCCCGATGGCCGGCCAGCACTTAAGAGCACTAATACCGTATCCTGCGTGACATCATCTCCACTATGACTAGTGATACTTCCTTCTTGACATCACACACACCCAATACACTACGACTCTCTGATAAGCCCAGAAGTGGTGTACGCAGAACCGGTTAAAGCCCTGTACCACCAAGACCAAAGTCTACCGATTATCACAAGTATTAGCGATGTAAGTCTCAGGTTAAGATATACACACCTACCTTGATTTCGGCCTCCCATAGACACATAGTCATAATACCAATGGGATTCCGAGGGGTCTATCCAGAGCGAAGCTGTTTCCCGTCCCTACCATCGGTGAAATACGACCTCCTATCGCACTTGCATAAGTATCCTATACTTATATATATGAGAACTATACCGTTGTGCCCTCACAACGCGCACAAGTGCAATACTAGCCTATTCCGCATTATCGATGTCTAGTCTCGATAATACTCCGGCTAGGGATATTTAATGATTAACCTTCGGGGACTGATACTGTCTCATATCATTCTCAGTCCAGGAACAATCATAGGAACCTCTCTTCATTTATACATCTAAGGTGATCTAATCACAAATGATGAGAGTACAATCTCCTTTGTCACATAGTTAATTTGTACAACACAACACGTGATCTGTACAAATAGTGACGCTATGGGTCATATTGTCCAACAATCTCCCACTTGGCCTATAGCCAGTCACTCG
The DNA here is from genome assembly GCA_019454045.1 of Zanthoxylum bungeanum. Lineage (NCBI taxonomy): Eukaryota > Viridiplantae > Streptophyta > Magnoliopsida > Sapindales > Rutaceae > Zanthoxylum > Zanthoxylum bungeanum. The sequence goes on along the minus strand of SKCR01046247.1, from coordinate 66,826 downwards.
AGTGTCCAACACCCGAACTATGTACGGTTGGCTCAAACTGCTGAGAAAAGCTTTCGTCAGCGGATTTGCATGATTATCATCTTGATGCGATTTATTCGATCATCACATCGCCACGATATATGATCCGAATGAATCAGATGAGTATCTAAGTATGTATATGGATCGTTGATGAGACCATTAATTCTTTAGCCTGTGCTGACGCCTAGCTCAGCTGCTAACAGAACTATATCTAATCTAATTAGATTTGTATCGACCCAAATACTTCTATTGCTTGCTTTAGCTGCAGCAACAACCCGCATTGTTGTTTTTAGGTAACAGTATCTTACTTGGAAGATTTCCAGCTCACTGTACCGTTATTCAAACTATATAGTACCGTTTGTGACTTTTAGTCGTCTTTATCGGTTATAGGAAACTTGCTACAGTGACCCCAGTCACTTCAAGTTCTCATTCTCCATAGACTAAGACAGCATCCTTAGTTCTCTAAGATACTAACGGATGTTCTTAACATCAATCCAGTGACTATCACTCGGATCAGGCCTGTTTGTGAATCCATATGCTCAAAGCGTATGATACACCAGGTCTTGTACATTTTTCAATGTACGGTTTCTAGGAGAGTATTGCGAAAGCCAAGCTTTCGCCGATATTTATTTTATGGGAATATCATTTCCAAGAAATGACGTATTATCATTATTTTATAGGACAGCCACTATCAGTGCGCTCCCACTAACCTCCTTATATACACAAGAATTATTTTCGTTTTGAATTAAATCGTACACCATTATGATTATATCAAAACGATAATTCCAAGAACCTAATGCTTGCTTCAATCCAATCATGGATCGAATAACCTGCATTATCCAAATGGATTTACCGTGGCAACAGGTAAAAGTTGAATCGTAATCAACACAATGTTGATAACGATACCTTTCCGTTAAAAGCCTAGCTTTATACGCGGTATGTTGCCATCCATGTCTGTCTTCCTAGAAGACTTTTAAGTACCATTAGGCACAATGCCTTGTGGTACATCAACTAGTATCCAAACTGGTTGATATACATGGAATCCATTTCGGATTATACGGCACTTTGCCATAATTAGGGAGTTGATACCTTATATCACTTCCTCATGCGTAGTCAGTTGGTATTCCTCAATAAGATTCACATCTTTATGAGGTTAGATCAGAAACCCATACCCCAGGTTGTTTTATGACTCTGTCCGACCTACGCTTTCTTGTGTATTCGAAGATTAATGGTAATAGTCTCATCCTGGATGAACTATTCATGTTCCATTAAGATTCAGTGCCTTGAACAGTATTACTCCGATTTCCATCGAGTAATACTATCCCCCTTACCACTGCATATCGGTATTCCTCTCAGGAAAACCGTATGGTGAGTAACAATCTAATTGTTCTCTTGTTGAGATTTGATAAGTACAATACTTATGGTATCCCTAGGATAACCTACATTTGGCACTTATCCTATTTGGGTTTTAGTTTGGTATCATCCAACATATGCCTAGCATACCCAAATTATCAAGAATGAGAAACCCGATTTCTTTCCCGTTCATATCTAATATATATCTGTCAAACAGATTATTATGGAACCTTATTCAAAATAAGTTCTTGCACTGTTTAAAGCTTATCCGTTGAAGGAAATGGTAGCTCAGAGCGACTCTCGTGATTAACCTTATTATGTCTAACAAAATTCGATTAATCCATTCGGACATAACCGTCAAACTGACGTATTCCGGAGGAGTCCTTACCATGACGGTTTATACTTTAGCCGATCTGTTTATCTATTTCGTGTCGAAACTGTAAAAGTTTACGATTTGTGTTCTTCAAAAGAAACACATAACCATACGCGATGCCACATCCGTAAAGGTCACGAAATATTCATATACATATCTAGCCTAGCTAGACATGGGCCCACTTTATTCACTATGAAGTAGGGCTAACAGATCGGTGGCATTACACTTTTGCCAAGTAAATAGTGTTTTAGGCACTTTGCCCAAATAGACTAGATTCGTAGACTTTATTTGAATAGAATCAAATCAGTCCTAGTACCCCCCTCTTCAAAAGTGCGGATATACGATTCTTGTTTAGTAGTGTCCTTGACAACTATGCCACAATTAAGTTTCTTAACTGATCAAATCAGTTTGAGCTATTTATTTATCATGTTATGTATTTGAGATATTATTTATATTCAAAATATAAATCTGTTATTCACATCTAATGTGTTTTCTCAATATCATCTTTATATAATAAAACACTTTAGTGTTCTAGAATATAAAGGTACACCCGCAGCGGGTTATACGCGATATAGAGATAATGTTTCTAGCCAAACTAGCTACATTATAACAGTTTCTAAATTTAAGTACTAACCCGAAGGTAGTTCCTAAATTCAGGTATCTACGGTTAAAACAGCGACTTTCGTCCCGTTTTCAATTCGCAGATAAATCTCAATTGAAGTCAATATCCTGTTCAAAATAGATTCTGAACATCAATATATATTTTATGTACCACACTAATTATCTAAAATACAATTCAATACTAGTTGTGAACATAATTATGACAATCATATTTGAAGTCAGAGCCTTGCTCGTCTTCTATTCCTTCTTAGGATATGTCCTTTATCTTCCCAGAAGATTATAATGATTTTGCCTTTGCCTGTTTCAACATCCAGAAGCCTTTGGCCAAGCCTCGTGTTTCTGGAATATCGAATTAAGGTGCGCCTTGCGCTACAAGCTTAATATATTATTTTATCAAATAAAATAACCTATTGATTTCCAGGACCATCCTGAAACTTTATTCCCAATTTGAAAATTAAACCATTTAAACACATTTTCCCCAGGATTATGTTTTAAATGTCAATCTTTCAATTTATTTTGATTCTAATAGTCCAACTATTTAATCAACGATTTGTGGTACTATTTATTATAATGATTATAATAGTCCAACTATATAATCAAATATAATTTAATTAATTAACCTCAATTACATTGATTACTATAGTCCAACTATAAAATCAACCTAAACTGAAATTAATTAATTCAAATATATTGATTAATATAATCCAATTATATATAATCAATATAATACAGTCCAACTGTTTATAAAAACAACAATTTAAATATTAGTCCAACTAACATTTAATCTAATGACGAAATAATTTGAATGAGCGCGTATGGCGAGTAATTGAACGAGTATTGCAAATTCAATTCTTGCCTCCCACTATTTTTCGGCGAGCCTCTAACCCTCTGTCGAGTACTCGGGAACCGTGTTTCCTAGTGGGCTAGGATCCCGTTAAATATCACACAATCTTGACTTTGGCCAACAAATGTATGATAATTAACTAGGTAGATCTCGAAGATCAATTGGATCCCATCCAATTCCTAGATCCAGTAGGCGGATATCCAAATCCTAAACATATATCTTATATATGCCAATACATCCAATGTATTACCTAACCTTTTTCCTCTGAATCAACTAAGCCTGGCTTTGGCACAACAAACCTATGATCCCAGTCAAGCGCGACCCATTGACCATGGAAAGCTTCGTAATCAATGTCGATGGACAAGAAGTGGTCTTGACTTTGGCCAACAAACCACAACTTGGACAAGACACCGATATGGAACAAAGCTCTCGTGATTCAAACACATCTTCGACGGACAAAGGGCTTGACTTTGGCCACAACCCAATGCCAATCTCGGATCTTGAGTGAGAATCACTCAATGGAAGGAAAAACACTTGATATTGAGGGAGGGTTTTCCGCGTGCAAATTGGCTACCAATTTATTATCTTTATTAAGGTCTCATCATCATACACCCTTAAACATGCATTCTAAACACATAATAAAGCGCATATGAAATAAAATAATAATGATATGCGGATGGATACTTTACATTGATCCTAGATCAAATCTCTCATTTTCTCTCTCCAAAGCTAGCACATGTATTTACTTCTACCCGTTACACTACACTTCTAAAGAAACCTCATTTACATTGAGGGGAATAGGTGGAGAAGAGAATACAAAGAGTATAGAGGTGATAAGGCTGGACACGCAGGTCCAATTAATAATCAAATTTATTACAATTTCCAAAATTGTCCCACACCGACTAATATCCATCTGATATACATTATTCATGCATCGCAACCATGTATTCATACAAGCATGTTATCAATCAATCTAATCCAATTAATTAATCTGATAATTAGTGATCATCCAATGTTCAAACAACGATTTGATTTTTGCTCGAGTCAAACTCGTTTTGCGAATAAGTACTCAAAGTACGAATTCTTGAATTAAATTAAACTACATAATTAAATCCAATTTAATACGCATTTAATTCTAATTCACTATTTAATTCCAAATTAAATATTACACTTTTATTAACGAACCTTTACGACTTAAATTCAAATTTAATCGCAACGGGTCTCAAGCCCGATTAACATCTAATGTTTATTTAATTAAAGTCCAATGGGCTTTTAATTAATTTCTATAAGGCGTGGACTTTTGGTCAACTCGGGTCAAACCGAAAACCAAAATCCAATCCGGGAGTTACCCATAAGCCCAGAAATCAATTTTGGCCCATTAAGCCCAATTAAATAATTAAGGTCCATTAAGTCATAATTGGACTTTATGATGCGGTTTTAGGCCCAATTGGATCCAACCAAATTTGCCTAAACTCAACTTTGTACAACAAAGCCCAAAAGCCCAATCACAACCTTAAAGGCCCAATTTCCAAAAATAAGCCCAATTAATTAACTTATAAAATTCTAAATTCCATAATTAATTAACCTAAGTGTAATACACAATTAACCACCCAATTAATATTTCTAAAACATCAATTAGCATACTCAATCATGCACTTTAACATTAAATAGTGTCCAACACAATTTATTAAAATCAAACCCAATTTACATGCTTTTGTTCTCGGTAATTAGGGGTTTTTCCAATCCGATTCGGTTTCAATCCAATCGAATCCACAATCATCATTTCCCAAATCAATTCAATTCATCCAATGAATTAAAATAAAAAACACAATGAATTTCAAATTCAATTGAATTCGGCCAAGCCACATTAATTTGGGAAAAATGTTCCAAATCAAAATTCAATCAAATGAACTTCAAATCAAAACAACTTACCCCCAATGTTTTAAGTCATCCAATGATCAAACAAACAAAATCACCAAGAAATTTAGGGTTCTTTAATTTCGGCCAACATAAGCAATTTGGGGAAATTTGTTCCAAACACAATTTCAACAAATTGATCCAATCAATCTTAAATTAAACATACTTAAAGCATTCTCATTCATCCAATTTCACAAAATATGCTCAAAATCAAGTTTACCCAAATTTTTCACTTTATGCCAACATAAAATTGGGGAAATTTGTTCCAAACACAATTTCTTCAAATTGATCCAATCAATCATTAATTCATCAACATTTAAGCAGACTTAATCAATCAATTTAATCAAATCATGCTTCAATTGATTTTACCACCCAATTTGTCATGCCCAAAATTTAGGGAAAATTGAATCCAATCCAATTTCATGAAATTGATCATGCACAACTTCAATTCAACCTCATTCAAGCATACTTCATCAAACAATTCAACAAAATCATGCCTAAATCGAGTTTACCCAATTTTAACCCTAACTTTTTCATGCTTGATAATAGCTCAAGATACCATTGTTGAGTTCTAATATAGGTCCCAAGAATCATGAAATCAAGCATAAAATTCGTATGAACACATCAAAGGAGTAAGGCGGAAACATACTCTCACATGAAAGGTTTGAGATGCGAAGAACAAGATCATTTTCTGCCTCCCTCCAAGCTCGGCAGTGGCTTCCTCATGCAGTGGGCTGCTCGGTTTCACTGGTTATTGTCCCTCCATGATCGGCCATTGATGAACACCATTGAAGCTCCAAGCTTCAAGCTTCCAAAACTATTCCAAGCTCATAAATTCGTTTCCCTATCACCTATGTATAACCCATGTGTGTGCTAGCACTACTCCTTCTTCTTTGCTTCTCACTGATTCGGTCAAACCAGAATTTTTGGAGAAGAAATCGGCTTGAAGCGTGAGAGGGAGAAGAGAGAAAGAGGAGGGAAAAAGGGTTTCATAGAAACCGATTGAGAGAGAGAGAAAATAAAGAAAAAAATGCTTTATATATTTATTTCATTTTCCAAAAACAAAAAACAAATAAATAAAAGCATTTTTCATTTACAAAAAGTCAAAAAGCAAAAGCCCATTAATGCCTTTTCAACAACCACATCAATCACTCAAATCAAGTGACAACATGTCACATCACTCAAAGTGACATTTGATTTGACGCTTGATGTGACTAGTGATTTGACGCACGATTTGACTTGTGTGCCGCACTCGAATTCGAAATGCGAATGCGCTCGCAAATAATCCCGGGCTCGGGTTCGCTAATTCCAAATTAATGAATTTTCCATCGCGTCGTAATTAAATGATTACGCCTAGCGAATTCATTATTCACGTCGCTAACGAATTAATTCTAAATTAATTCGTTCGCCCGAATTAAAATCTAATTTAATTCCGCGTCAAAATCTAATTTCGATAATATATCGAATATATTAATTTATCGATTAATTCCAAATTAATCGTTCTCTCTCTTTAATTATATTTTATCCCAGATAAAATATCTCCGTGATTAATCCCAGATTAATTTTCTCTCTCTTCTAATTAATCCTAGATTAATTAAGTGCGAGTTATACGTCATCGGTGAATCTTCGGGAAGCGACCCATGAGATCTCCGGATATGTTGGCAGTAAATCGGGTCGTCGGACTATCCGAACACGTAAGTACCTCGTCTTACGTTTATACCGATTTACAAGACAAGGTTGGCTTCTAGCAAAGCGCCATGCCTACCCAATTCTCCAGAAATATTCTTACAAATATATAGATCTGTATCAAGCGTAGTATACCGTAGTATTGCGTATATCAGCCCAGTATCGGATAGTCACGTGCTAGGGCTGGGGCTGGATAAGTGTCTGTCCCGTCCGAAGCACATGTCGGATGTCTGGTAACTAGTCTCTATAATCGGATATACATGACCTTGTCATAATATCCCGATGGCCGGCCAGCACTTAAGAGCACTAATACCGTATCCTGCGTGACATCATCTCCACTATGACTGGAGTGATACTTCCGTCTTGACATCACATCCAATACACTACGACTCTCTGATAAGCCCAGAAGTGGTGTACGCAGAACCGGTTAAAGCCCTGTACCACCAAGACCAAACTCTACCGATTATCACAAGTATTAGCGATGTAAGTCTCAGGTTAAGACTATACACACCTACCTTGATTTCGGCCTCCCATAGACACATAGTCATAATACCAATGGGATTCCGAGGGGTCTATCCAGAGCGAAGCTGTTTCCCGTACCATCGGTGAAATACGACCTCCTATCGCACTTGCATAAGTATCCTATACTTATATATATGATAACTATGCCGTTGTGCCCTCACAACGCGCACAAGTGCAATACTAGCCTATTCTGCATTATCGATGTCCAGTCTCGATAATACTCCGGCTAGGGATATTTAATGATTAAACCTTCGGGGACTGATACTGTCTCATATCATTCTCAGTCCAGGAACTAATCATAGGGACCTCTCTTCATTTATACATCTAAGGTGATCTAATCACAAATGATGAGAGTACAATCTCCTTTGTCACATAGTTAATTTATACAACAACACCGTGATCTGTACAAATAGTGACGCTATGGGTCATAATTGTCCAACAGGCAACCCATGCAATTTGTGTATATATTGTGATCTGGTGTGTTTTATTTTTGTGTGTTTAATTTTTGCAGGTAAAGTCATTTCACGATGGAAGAAGCTCTCGCAAATCTTCGCAAGCAATTTCCTTCTCTCGTTAAAAAATCTCTGATGAAAGTCTACAAAGCTGGCTTGGAACGGATGAGGTTACTGATGATCAAAGGTATTCCTTCTGACGTTCGTTGGATTATTGAAGCACGGGTCCGATTGGCTGGTGAGTCTTCTGACTCTTTTATTTCACATCTGTCTGGTTTAGGAAGAAGCACTTATGCTAAAAAGAGAAGAGCCAAAAGAATGTGTGTTTGTTATAAATGTTCTCGTATGTTTTGTGATACTCGTTGTCGTTCTTTAGGAATGATGTCTGATAACCGCGAAGATAAGATTAATTTCATTTGGGATTGCTTGAGTAAGGAGTCTTTGGATGATATATCTAAAACTCTTGAGACGCATCCCAGTGGATATGTGTATCACGAAATTCGTGTGTTATATGCATAATTTCAAAAAGAAAGACAACAGTTAAGTCTTGGGAATCTGACTCAAAAAGACCCTGTTTGCCAATTCATAAGAAAATTGGATGGGAAGCTTGTCCCTGACGCATAGACGTCAATCAAGCCGCTACTTTTCTTGTAAATATTATATCTCTTTGTCTTTTCCTAATAATTGTAATTTGTTTTGTTGTTTTTTTTTTTTTTTCTCCGACAGGATCCAGAAATTTTTGACTATCACGATTTATTTTACTATTAACTAATAATTGCCATTTGACAGGTTCTAGTGCTATTATTTTACTCACCCTTTTTCAGGTGTTATAAATTCAACTCATCATTTCACTTATGAAGACATCCAGAGTAAAACATGGAAGCCACTTCAAGAAGACGAGTTGAAAACATCTGTGTGTTTTGTGGTACTAGTGTTGGTGTTAAGCCACAATACGTAGAAGCAGCACATGAATTGGGTCGATTCTTAGCTGCAAGGAATATGCACTTAGAATATGACAGAGGCAATCTTGGACTAATGGGGATCATTTCAAAGGCCGTACATGAAGGAGGCAGTCACGTTTTGGGAATCATTCTAAAACCTTTGGCAGAGGCAAATCTTATTGGACCATCAAACGGAGAGGAACTGATCGTGCCAGGTATGTCTGAACGATTGGTAGAAATGATTAACCGTGTTGATGCTTTTATTGCTTTGCCAGGTGGCTTGGGCACATTGGAGGAAATTTTTATAGTGCTATCTTGGGCGAACTTGAACATAGACCAGAAACCAATTGGACTGTTTAACGTTGATGGATTTTATGATTTTCTTTGTGTGTTTCTTGATGATGCTCGGAGAAATGGGTTCGTGTCAAAACCTTTAAAAGAACTCATATTCACTGCCAAGAACTGTTCCGGATCTAATAGACCAAATCTTAGCCTATGAACCACAAATTGACCCTATCCTTTCAAAGATAAATTGGTCCGAGGACGATCGTGGTAAGAGGCGTAGGATTAATCTGGATCTTAACCCTTAACTTTTCGTGTAGAATTTCAGCTAACCAGGTACTATCTTCTAAACTCTTCTTCTACTGTTTAAGACAATAGGGACAATGTCTCATTTAGGTTTGGGGGAGGGAATTAGTTGATCAGTATCTTGTTTTTAGTTGTGTGTTGTTTTTATTTTTAGTCCAAAATTTTTCGAAAAATACAAAAAAAAATGAAATTTTTTTCAAAATTACAAAAATTTTACGTTTTTGTTTTATATTTGACTAAAAGGTGAAATTGGTAAGAGATAGTTGTGTAAGGAATTTCCACTCCTGAGACGTATCTCAAACCATTTTGAAACAACTTAATTTTTGTTTTTTCATTTTAAATTATTTAATTTGTAAATTATCTATAATACTAACTAAAAAGGATCTTCATATGCTCAACTAGCAGTATTATCAACATTCATAGAAACATACAGACATGAGTATAATTGAAAAGTTTTTAATATTCAGTGCTCTAGTTTAATTGGGGAAGCATCTAAAAAAAGTGATGGAGTAAAAAAACAAAAAAAACGTATGAGATCCGAGTTATTAAGTCTCTAAGGATTTTTTTAACACCTAGTGCCCTAAAGCCAACTGGTTTGGGAGTCACTGGCCCAAAGCTCGCTACATGGATCAAAGATGCTGCAAATATATATATATATATATATATATATATATATTGAAGTCTAAGTAATTAAGTCCGTAGGGGTTTCTTAACATCTGGTGCCCTAAAGCCAACTGGTTCGGGAGCCACCGACCCAACACTCGCTACATAGACGAAACGTATTGTATATAAATAAAAAAATCAAAAATCAAAGAAAAAAATCAGAAAAATGAGAAAAATTATTCCATTGCTACAAAAGGTGTGAATTCTGATAAAACTTTAGGACAAAAATATTACTCTCTTCTCAACTGCACTTGTGACTGTTGTGGGAAAAATTGAATTGATTAATTTTTGTTGGCTGTGTATATGGAGAATTGTAAAAATAATCGGAGAATTTACTTGTTCAGTAATTTAGAAAGATAGAAAACAACTAGTAACTTGGAGTAGAAGTTTCACCTGATTAGTCACTAACTTCTTTATTCTTTTTCTCTCTTTTCTTTTTGCTTTTGTGTGCATTAGTTTTACTTTCATTTTACTTTGTAAAATGTTTGTGGGTATCATTGATGTAAACCCTCACGAGACTACAACTCGTCCACTAGGGAACCTAGGGGTTAAAGGCTTGTTGCACACGCTAAATGCAACTGTGATCCCTACGAAAGTGGCTTAGTTAAATTTTTATTTTAAAGATGTTTATGTTATTTTATTCTATGTTTTGCTCGAAAACTAGCAAAATGTTAGGTTTGAGGGTGTGATGAGTGGTAATTATATCACTATTTCCCACTCATTTAACTTAATATTTTGTATAGTTTCTTGAGTTTTGTGAATATTTTGATGTGTTTTGCGTTATTTTGTAGATAAATAAAGTTTCAGGACATTCTAGAGGTGATTTGGGGCCAAAACAGTAAAAAAACTGACAAAATGGCATTTTGGTCATTGAACGCGTCGCGACGCGCCTCCTGCGTCACGACGTCTAACGTGCGCCGAAAGCTTGCTAACGTGCGCTGGGGATACATGTCAGAATCTGAGAAGTTTGACTTTGCTAACGTGCGCCAGACTTTGCTAACGTGTGCCGTGCCACGTGTCACCATCACAGCCGATCTGCTAACGTGCGCCGTGCCACGTGTCATCATCCTACGATGCCGACAGTCACCATTGCCATGTGTCTGCCACGTCATCGTCCACATCACAAGTTGACCGAGTCAACGTGCCATGTGTCGCAATTCTATGGTGCCGACAATCACTTTCGCCATGTGTCGCCATGTCGGTGCCATGTCATCGCCACGTCAGCTCATTATTGACTCATTTATCCGAATTGACACGTGGCAGATAAGAATCTGAAACCAGCCAATCACGAGCTGCCACGTCATCGCGTCGCGACAAAAGAAGAAACTTTCGCATCGCGACATAGGGGGGGTCACCGAGGCCTATAAATAGAGCTCGAAATTTCAGTTTCATATGTACCTTCCTCTCTAATTTCTCTGATGTAAATATAGAGTTTTCTATCTAGTTTCTTTTAATTTTAGTTTTGTAATTAATTTTAATTACGTTATGTAATAATAGTAATTTACTTTCTTTACTTTTTACAATTTTTACTATTCACCATGAGGAGGTAACTTCCCTCTGCTAAGGTGAAAGGTAATTCTTTTACTATTGCTATTTGGATTAATCTCCCTTAAATATAATATATTCACTATTTAAAATTTGACTTAAAAAGGATACCGCTATATTGGTTGGTTTATAATTCATTTTAAACTGGTTTAAACCTGACTAATCAAGGATACCGCCAGATTGGTCGGTTGGTAATTAAATTTTCTTACCGCCTATATGGCAGGTTTATTTTGGTTTCGCCTTTATGGATGGTTGAACTTAATTTGACTTAATCAGGTTACCGACTAAATGGCCAGTTGGTAAAATAATCACAAGTTAATATATTATATAAGGGAGATATCTAAATAGTAAATAGTAATAGTTGATCATTTTACCTTAGCATTTTATTTTATTGTAATTTACTTTTTAGCTTTTACTTTACCGCAATTACTTTTCAGCATTTTTACTTTATGTCTTTTACTTTTAAGTTTTTACTAGCCCTAGTTATGTGTTGTAACTAAGTTAGTTATCTGGGGTTGTGATGAATTCTAATATCACAGGTTTATAATAGGTTATTTTATAGTTTGGGTAATTTAAAGGTTTACTTATTAAGTCTTAAGCTTAATGCGTCTTGTTAATTGGCCACTAATAAGATTGATCTGGTAAATCTAAAATAAACTTGACAAAGGAATTTTAGGTTTCAGCCTTAGACTTAATAGCCCACGATCTTCCTTGAGGATAGATAACCCTTTAATAGATTTCCTTACAGGATAGACATATACCTGTCGGGCGGGGGTAGCCATAATTGGAACTTAAACTTAATGAATCCAGATAATTTGGTTGACATAGACATATGGTTCAATTGGGTTAAACTGGGTATTTGCGTCTGACCATCGACAGAGGCTTTCGCATAATTTAGTGTTCCAGGTTAGTATACCAATTTATTACACAAACATGAAATAACCACTTCATCTTTTAAAGATATTAGAAAGATTCACAACCCTAGATAGTTTCATAATATTGAATTTTCTTAAACCTACTTTCGTGCAATTTTATTTTTTTTTTTAAATTTAGAATCATCACCATTTCAAATCAATCAATCAACCTGTTAGATACTAGTAATCATTTGACCTCATTAATTAATAGATTAGGTATTAAGTGCTCGTGGGATCGATACTTTTTATACTACTTGAACGATACGTGCGCTTGCGTTATACGCGTGTGTAAGCACCGGTCAGTCACCACACATGAATAACTCTAGAATAATTCTAGGCATAGTAAGAGTGGCTATCCCACTCTAGAATGGCAACAAGGTTGTCCAACAATAAATTAAACTCAAATTACTATAATCTAGTTCAATATACATTCACACATGCTTCATCACTTCCAATTCACCATCCAATAACAAAAGCCCCCAATTTATAAAAGGAAGAAACCATAGATTCAAACTAGAAAATCAATAACATGAAACAAGCTTTCAAGAACTTAAGGAGATTGAAGATTACCTTTAATCTCTCATTTTCCTAAAGTTTTTCCTTGATTTTATCTTCTTTTTCTTCATGATTTCAACAAACTAAAATTTGAGAGCTATTTTTTTATGGTGTATTCGGTCAAGGCTTCCTTAGGAAGCAAATTAAAAAATTTTCCTTTAAAATATAATGATGACCGACTCACAAGGGTCATTTTGGTCCTTTTCAAAAATTTAATCCAATTAATTAAATAAGCTTTATGTTAAACAAATCAAATTTGTACACATAAGCCTAATTTAAAGTCATGCCATGTGTTCCAATTATATATCACCACTTATCATACTAATTATGACAAATGGATAAGACATTTAATTTTTTTCAATTATTTAATTATTTAAAAATTAAATAACTAAATAATTAAATAACATCCATATATGTATTTTATTTACATTAAATAATAAATACATATATTTATGGTATGTGTCACATTTGACGAGTAATTAATGTGTATTTAATCGTATAATGTATCAAATACAAATACACAATAATTATCATTGGACAAAATCCCCTAATTGCATGTGTTATCGTTTAACGGATTAAATCTGTTCGGTATAATACAGTCGACTTTCAATTTACGATCTCGAAATAACGCTCGAAACTGATTTCCGAAGTTATACCACGGCCATGGATTTACTAGATCGTAAACATATGAGGTTGCATATGCCCTGTACACATGATTGACGGATCCTATCTTGATACGCATTGGATATCATGAGCATCAGTCCACACCCAACGAATAGGCGGTGGTCTGATCATGAATAGATCGTTGACGTGACTGCCATCAAAGTGTGGAGGATAACTCATATATCCCACTGTGGTATCTCAAGTCGGAGGACCACTATGCTCGCTCAACTCATGAAGATTCCTATTGATGTTGGTGTACTATCTATTAGGAAATCTTCAGTGAGTCGTTCAGTGTCTTATCAAATAAACACCTACATATCTACATGAGTCTCCCGAGACTCATGGTTCACTGGGATAAACCATCGGACCAAGTCACGATATACGACATGCACTGGTCTCAGCGGATTTTACTAACCGACCCGTGTTAGCAAATCTTGACCAGAAACTTTATTTAAGATATACATCTAATAGTGCACTTCCCAATGTCAATTATAAATTACGTTGTAAATGCGCACTATATTGTAAATCATAGGGTCTTTGTCTAATATACACGTATCACTGAACCAGATTCAGTTTCGATCTAATCGTAATCAGATCGAATAAGTGTATAAAAGACAAGGGTGCTACCATTAAATTAGTAATATTATGGAAAATAGAATTGTTCGTATTCATGAATCGGACGTAAATATGATCCGGATTGGCACTCCCAGCACCAACCCTAACATATATGATATATATTAAATTTGGGAATTATTGGATTTGATATTGACATGTTTTGAACAAAAAGGACCAAATTGCAAATTCTTGAAAGTTTGGGGACCTCTTGGCAATATGAGGGAAATATGTTTTCTTGAGTTTCAAATTGTATTTTCATGTATAAGATATGTGTAAATCATTTTGGTAGTGATTTGGAATCACTTAATTATGTATTTGACAAATTAGGACTAAAATGATCAAAATACAAAGTTTTGGGGCATTTTCGTAATTACTGAAAAATCTAGAAAATTTTTCAGAATTCTGTTTTTAATGTATATTTGATATACAAATTATTTTGGTTGTGATTGGAAATCACCTAAGCTTGTTTTGAACAACTTAGGACTAAAATGATTAAAATGAAAAGTTTTGAGGTCTTATGGTAATTTACTGAAATTATGATTTATGGGTTAAAAGTTTATGTTTTTGAGTATTGAGTCATTAAAATAAATAGGTTTATTTTAATTACTCAAGAAAAATTAAAGAAATGAGAAAATTTGATTTTCCCGCTTTCCGCTGCGTAACCCTGGTATTTGGCCTAAAACCCCAACAGTAATCCACCTGGACACCAGTTCGAGAAGAACAAGGGTTTAGACCTTAAGAGATGAATACATCTTGTTAGGGTTGTAACATCCAGAAATTCGAAAACTCTTCTGTAAGGATTTTGTATTGCAGATTAGGTCTCAAATGAGACTAGATCGGAGAAAAAGAGTTTAAGTGTTGAAATATAGTTCGGAATATTTTAAAATAGATGTTTGATGTATTGGAAATCGTGTGACATGAAAGAACCACTGACGCGATTTATGTATATTATTCTATACGGGGAAAGTTTCTTATTTCAGCTATAAATATAGCAAACGAACTCCGTTTGAGCTGATTTTTGAACCATCAGACTCGTTTTTCCGAGACGACCAAGTTTCACGTTAAGCACCTTTCGAAATTTACAACAGAAGGGCTTTGAAAATACAAATTTCAGTGAAAGTCCCATGAGAGGGGCCTGATTGTAATTTTCGGGGTCAGAATGTAATTTTCCGAATTGTCTATAAATACCCCCCTAGTTTTCAAATTGCCAAAATGTCAAAATTCCAAAAACCGTCAAACTTGACCCCCCATCCCTAAAATTCTCTCCACCGATTTATGCTTGCGTCGGCCACTCCCCGACCACCGCCGGCCGGCGCACCACCCTAGAAAGATGCGACGGAGCTCCCTGACCGGCGTAAACACACACGTATAACGCAAGCGCACGTATCGTTCAAGTAGTATAAAAATATCGATCCCACGAGGACTTAATTCCTACTGTTGTTATTAAATATTGATACTATTTATTTACAGGTATCTAATTATAGGAGAAGAGAATGATTGTTTGATTGCTTTTGGTTGTTGAATGTGAATTTGCTAATTAAAATAAAACAGACTCAAAAGAAAATACTAAGGAAAATAAAAGAAAAGACTCAAAGATTTAGGGTCGTGACTCCACACAACATTATTATAAAGATGAATTGATTCTCTTATTTATGTGTAATAAATCAGATTGCTAACCTAGAACACGAAAATATGCAAAAGCCTCTGTCGATGGTCAGATGCAAATACCCAGTATAACCCAATTGAACCATATGTCTATGTCAACCAAATTACCTGGATTCATTAAGATTAAGTTCCAATTATGGCTACCTCCGCCCGACAGGTATATGTCTATCCTGTAAGGAAATCTATTAAAGGGTTATCTTTCCTCAAGGAAGATCGTGAGCTATTGAATCTAAGGCTGAAACTTAAAATCCCTATGTCTAGTTCATTTTAAGTTTACCACATCAATCTTATTGGTGATCAGACAACAAGAAGCATTAAGCTTAAGACTCAATAAACAAACTAAAGAATACCCAATAAATAATTAAATCAATTATTAAGCCTAGTAATATTGTGTTCTCTCACTTCCCTAGAATAAAATAAAATGCTGGGGTTAGAGGATTCACATTTAATATATCTTATCTAGGAATCTCACTTATTATAAAATATAAATTATTTTATGTTCTGCTTTCTCAGGAATTAATAATATTAAACATTTAAAACCAGCCATATAGGCGGTAATCCATTTAGTCCAATTACACCAGCCATATAGGCGGTAATTATCTGTCATAAAGACCAGCCATATAGGCGGTAAAGTAATTTATATTTAGACCGACCATATAGGCGGTAAAAGTATGCCATTAATTAATCCGGTTAAATTATAATTTATAAATTATAATTAAGTGAGATTTACCTAGATAATTATATTAAATGTTTCACCTTTTACCCCAACGGTAAATTAACTACAAAATTAAAGTAAAAAGTAAATAAAATTTTATTACAAAAAGTAAAAGTGCATAATTAAAAATACTAAAAGTAAAAATGCTAAATTAAAATTACAAAAACTAAAACACACAAGATGCAATCCTTAGAGTCCTTACAAAACTCAAGGAATGCATGATTTGAATTCTGAAATCGAGCTGAATTTATAGGCGCGGATGGGCTTCCAGCGTCGCGACGCCAAGGGCTTTAGTCGTGGCATGCTGAAGTGATGACACGTGGCGATTCTGGATAAGGTGATAATGTACACATGGCAATGTGGTTGAAGCTCAATTATTGTGACACGTGGCGGCTTCTGATTGGTCGGCTCAGATTCTTATCCGCCACGTGTCGATTTCGGATTAGTTTGTCAATAATTGATGCTGACGTGGCCCTGACGTGGCACACGATGGCGAAAGGGACTGTCGGCACCATAGAATTGCGACACGTGGCACGCTGTGATTGGCTGATGATGATGTGGCGATGATGTGCCATGTTGACTCGGTCAACTGATGATGTGAACGTTGACATGGCGGTGACGTGGAGTGACACGTGGTGACACGTTGCGATGGTGATTATCGGCACCGTAGGATGATGACACGGGGCACAGCGCATGTTAGGAGATCGGCTGTGATGGTGACACGTGGTACGATGCACTTTAGCAAAGTCAAATTTCTTAGATTCTGACTTGTGGACCCGGCACACGTTAGCACTGTTCGGTGCATGTTAGGCGTCGCGACGCCAAAGGCTTGCGCGTCGCGATGCAAGAAATGACCATTATGCCATTTTCGTCCAATTTTTACTGTTTTGGCCCAAATCACCTCCAGAGTGTCCTGAAACTTTATTTTTCTACAAAATAACAAAAAACACATCAAATATTCACAAAACTCAAGAAACTATACAAAATATTAGGTCAAATAAGTAGGAAATAGTTATATAATTACCACTCATCACTCCCCCACCCTCCAGCTGCCGGCGGCGACACGTAAAATGCCAGCAACGGCGAGAAATAAATATGAAAGTCACGCACATGGGTGTTTAGATCTCGGCTCGTCGCTTCCTTTCACGACCTCGAACTCCCCGCCAACTTGAAGCCCTCGAAGAGTACTAGAAGATGGCGGTGATAACTTTTCCGATTCGTGATCGATTACACGTAAAACGAGGAGAAAAAGCGGGGGTGAATAGTAACATCGAATGAACAGTAGCTCCGATCGGAATTTTGTAGATTCCAGCGCGATCGTGGGATCGTTTGGAGTCTGTATATGGCCTCGAAATCTTGGTAAGACCTCTCGGTAAAAATTCGTTAATTTCAAGTTTTCTGTTAAATGTTTAGAAATTTCCAGTAGCTTCGTAGAGTAACGTAATGATATAAATTAAGTTTTCTAAGCATTACTATATTGAATTTGTGCATTTGGTAGAATCCGAGAGAAATCGGAGCTAATTCGATCGATCCGATAAGTAAAGTGAGTTTCCGGTAAAATCGCGTTTCACACGCATTTGTGCTTTGGTGAACGTAATTAAGGATATAGGTTAATTATGAAGATACACTAGTGTTTAAGTAATTCCAGAAAGGTTCGGAGGGCTTAGGTTCCTTCCGTAGTGTTTTCGAAAAATTTTCGGAAGATTATTCGGAAACACGTATTTGCATATTTGGGCTAGGGAATTGACATAGAACAATGTTTAATGGTGTAATATATGTATTGGATGTATTATGAATAATGAAACTAAAAACGAATTTAATTTGGATTTTCCCGGATAGTTTGTGAATTTATGCTATCAGTAAGTTTTGGTTTGAGTGTGGAATCAATGTACGAAATGTGTTGATATGATTAATGACACGTGCGAGCATATTTCATATGGTTGAGTTTGTTGAAATGGGATTCATGTCCATTTTGTCTGTATTGGATGAGTGAGATGTCACCAACTCGTAATTGGGTGTGGTCGACTATGCTGTTATATATATGGGTAATGACAATGCATTGCATTGCATTTCATTGCATGACTTAAATGATCATATGGTTGTTATGATGATACATATGCATGTTGCATACCCAGAGGGAGACACAATGTCCATTGACAGATACAGACCTAGGATTAGGGGGACGGCGATCCGTAACGCCCCTGGATCCTAGTTATAGTGAGTGGAGATTTATTTTTCTTTTCGCAAGTTGATTTTATAATTACCTGTTTCAGATTAAAATCTATTTCAAGACTTATTTTAAATGTTTTAGGGCGTTAGCCTTGTTAAACTTTCAGTTACATGTTAAATAAGATTTGATTTAAAAACTTTAAAAGTTTATCGATAGTATTTTTATATTTTCGAGGCATGGGGTAAGAACCCACCTCAGTATGTAACTTGTACAGCTATGGAATTAAAGAACAGAGCACATATGCACATGTAGAGGACTTGGGGGACGACGATACGTAACGCCCCTAGATCCTAGTTCAGGATTAGGGATGACAGATGCCCTGAAATCCTAGTTTCAGAGCTTGGAGGGTAGCATAGGTCTGTACCCCTAGTTCTAGTTCAGTGGCTTGGGGGATGGCGATACGTAACTGTGGGACACTGAAACTGGGCAACGCATGCTGTTCTAGGCTCACGGCCTAGTCGGGAGTACGGAGTAGCCACGCGGGGGACTAAACCGGAGAATGATGGAGTTGCCACCCGGTGTGAACCAGGAAAATGAGATTTAAGGCCGCACTCACCCCTCGCAAGGGAAGACCTCAAACCGTTGGGTTCGGAATGGTCCCTTACTTATGTCACTTGTAATGAAAGGATTTGTGCAATAATTTAATCAAGCCTATCAACATATATTTCCAAGGGTATTTTATTCTTAAGTTCACATGCATGAAAGTAATCATCATAACAGAAAACATGCAATAGCACACGGAAATCTCATGAACATGCTTCGATCATATAATGCGGAAAACAAAGAACAACCTAAACATAATGCAAATTCCAAATGCAAAGTAAATGACTAATCATGCTTGAAAATGAACAATTAAATAGGCTAAATCATGCTTGAATACCATCTCATGAATGCATCAAACAGATAAACGCAGGGATACAAATAATATGATTGATTAGATGATATAAGAGAAATCCCTTAAGAAATGATTATGCATGTCGTGTGATGAAAATGACTCGTTCAGTGTATTCGCTTCGTGTAGCGTTCGTAAACGCGTTCGAACGGTTAAACAGAAGGTTCGCGTTCGTATAGCGTTTGAGGACCGTTTTCGAACGGGACCGGGACCTGATGAAACAAATGCATGCGCGTTCGAGTAGCGTTTGTAAAACGTGTTCGAACGGGAAACATAAGGTTCACATTCGTATAGTGTTCAAGAACGCGTTCGAACGGGAAATATAAGGTTCGCGTTCGTATAGCGTTCAAGAATGCGTTTGAACGGAACCAGACCTGATGCAACAAAACACATACTTATACACAAATGTAATGTAGGACTTCACATACCCGATTGAACTAATTCCCATTCAACCGAATATACATCAACCGGCGCGGCAAAGCATCGTGGTAAATGATTTTAACCCCTCAAAATAGGGGACCTTTAATCCAACTTGCTAAGCCCATGCGCTCGATCACATCATGCATGTAAACAAATAATATGCGGAAGTCAAGTAACGAATGATAACAAATCAAAACAACATAAAGAGAAATATGCGCCGTTTACTCAAGTGGTATGTGGAGTTGTATCCCGAGTACAGATCATACTACCGTCCATTCGGAATCGGCTATGAAATTTATGTCCGGGTTTCCATCCTATATACCACAAGAGGCGACACATTTTCCATTTTATTCAAAGCCACGACATGTATTCACAAACGACTCTCATGCGAATAAAACAATAAAAAAATGAATGACAATAAATAGAAAAAGTACCATCAGGTCTAACCTTTTAAATCACCTCTCGGATGTACGGTACACGATCGTCGGAAGGGGGTATGCTCCGCAACTCTTTCGTTTCACAGGTTCACGCTTTTCCTCGCTGTTTGATGAGCGGAAAATATATCAATATTTACCACCCATTTAACTTAATATTTTGTTTAGTTTCTCGGGTTTGATGAACGTTTTGATGTGTTTTAGTTTATTTTGCAGATAAAATAATATCGGGTCTCAATGAAATCATTTAGGATGAAATATGGGTCAAATAAGGGCAATTATTGGACTTGATATATTAATTTTGGAGATTGGAAACTTGAAAGGGCGTTTTGACGAAGTGCATTTTTGAGAATTCCAGTTTTGTGTCATCTGTCGTATTTTGGGCATAACTGTTTTACTCAAATATCGGATTGAGCTGATTCAAGTGCCAGATTAAAGAAGACTCAAAGATCTACAACTTTAAAAGAGAAAATATTTCGAATTCCGAAGAGTTCATGACCGAAATTGATGACCATACAGAAGTGTGTGATGTGTAATTATTAAAGTCATTATCAATCATTTTCAAAGCAAAATATAAATTAATAAATAATTAATAAAATTATCAAATCAACACCAAACAAGATAGCAATTATTGGAGCAATTATGGATTTGGTGGAGTAATTAGTGGAGAAATTAATAATGGATTTGGTGGAGAATTTGATGGATGATTTGATATAGGCAAAATTTTACCTATAAATACCAAGCCATTTCATTTGTAAAATTCATACTTTCTTCTTTGAAATTCCTAATGAATAAATAAGAAGATTTGTATCTGGTTTGTTTATTTACAGCTTCCAGTAATTAATTTCCGCTTTCGTACTTTCTTTTCTTTACTTTTCAGTTTTTACTTTCCGTAATTTACTTTTACGCACAAACCTTTTCTTTCTTTACTTTTGCAGTTTTTATTTTTCAACAATGAGGAGGTAACTCCCCTTTGCTGGGGTAAAAGGTAAGCTTTTATTATTGCTATCTAGATAATCTCCCTTAAATATAAAATATAAACTATTTAAAATCTGAAATCTGACTTAATGAGGATACCGCTATAAATTGGCCGGTTGGAAATTAATTATAAATTGGTTTTAACCTGACTAAGTATGGATACCGCCTGGTTGGTCGGTTGGTAATTAATTATTAATTTGACTTAATCAGGATACCGCCTATATGGCTGGTTTGGTAATTATCACGCAAAGTTAATATATTATATTAAGGGAGATATCTAAAATAGTAGTATAAAGTTGATCCTCTAACCCCAGCATTTTCTTATTGTACTTTTACTTTATTTAATTTCAGCAATTTACTTTCAGTATTTACTTTTATTTTATTTTTTTTTTACTTTTTACTTTTTACTTTTTACTTTTTACTTTTACTTTTCTTTTCCTTTCTACTTTTACTTTTTACTTTTTTTTATTTCATCAGCAATTTACTTTTCAGTATTTAATTTTCAGAATTTACTTTATGTCTTTATTTTATTTAAATTTTTACTACCCGTAAATATGTGTCGTAACTAAGCCAGTTATCTGGGGTTGTGATGAAATCCAATATCACCGGTTTATAAGGGGTTAAATTATAGTTTGGGTAATAAAGGTTTTTTATTAGTCTTAATCTTAATGCTTTTTATTAACTGCCATTAATAAAATTGAACTGGTAAATTTAAAATGAACTAGACATATGGATTTTAAGTTTAAGACCTTAGACTCAATAGCCCACGATCTTCCTTGAGGATAGATAACCCTTTAATAGATTCCCTTACAGGATAGGAATATACCTGTCGGGCGGGGGTAGCCATAATTGGAACTTAATCTTAATGAATCCAGGTAATTTGGTTGACATAGATATATGATTCAATTGGGTTATACTGGATATTTATAGTTGACCATCGGAAGAGGCTTTTACATAATTTAGTGTTCCAGGTTAATAAATCAATATTTTACCCAACTATAAGATAACCACTTCATCTTTAAAATGATATTGCAAAGAAATCACAACCCTAGATAGTTTTTAATATTGAATTTTCTTAAACCTATTTTCGACAATTTTATTTACTTGCTTTTAAAATTTAGAATCGTCACCATTTCAAATCAATCAATCAACCTGTTAGATACTAGTAATCATTTGACCTCATAAAATTAATAGAATAGATATTAAGTCCTCGTGGGATCAATACTTTTTTATACTACTTGAACGATACGTGCGCTTGCGTTATACGCGTATGTTTACGCCGGTCACTGTTTCACTGCTCAAGCAACTGTTTTGACTCTGATTCACTACTGTTTTGCTGCTATACTTCTGATGTATCTTGGTCAATACGTCTGTTGTATTTGGCTACTATTCTTGGTGTATTTGGGGACTGTTTTGGGTGTGATTTGGGCTGCTGTTATGGTGTGGTTTGGGGACTGTTTTGGTGAGGTAAAGGGGCTGTTTCGATGAGGTAAAAGGGGGGCTATTCGGGATGTGTTTTGGGCAAGACAATGGAGGTTTTTTTGTATTTTGCCGTGAATCAATAATGTGTGAAGGAAGGAATGACTTGGTTAGGGGTTGTTTATATAGAGAAGGGCTAGGGTTTCCCCTTGTCTCACAAGGAAAAGATATTTGGTATTAAAGAGAGATATGATTTGTGTTAGATAAGGAAAGCAAGGGATTTGATTTGGTGTTGGGTAAGGAAATCAATGGATTGAGGGGGGACAAATCTTGGTGAATTAGGAAGGTTGAATATTTGAATTGGTTATGAGTGATTTAATTAGGCATAATAATTTGTTTAGTTTGGTATATAATATTTGTTGATTGATTTTAATTTGGTATGTGATTTTTAGATTTGTTTTAATTTCACCATATGTTAAATATGTGTTTTATTAATTGGGATGTGTCTTTTGGGCTTTGGTGGGCTAATTGGGCTTGGGTGTGAGGCTAGCAGCAAAACCAGAAATACCGACACCGTTCGAACGCCTCTTCGAACGCCACACGAACGCCCGCAATCTGTTTGACGTTCGAACGAACAACGAATGCAGAACGAACGAAAATAGTGAACTTGTGAAATGAACCTTATGACATACTTATTCTGAATTTCCCCTTCTGAAGTCCGTTTCCCGCGACTTCTGTGACTTAAAAGGTAGTGCCTCCAAATGAGACTCATCATAGGGACTTATATGCAAAAATACAGTGCCTACAGTTGCCCCCACTTTGATGGGATTTGTGTAATGTGTAATAGTGAAAATCCTATCAAAGTTATGCAATGCATTTTTACTTACCTGGCTCGCCAGCTGTCACTTGACTTGCCATGTGTTGAGTTGAGTTGATTAGGTGGTGAGGTGCTGCGACCCCGGGTTCATTCCCGAACCGTGCTGTGATGTGGTCCATTCCCGAACCGTTACCGTGAGATGTCCATTCCCGAACTGTTACTGTGAGGTGGTCCATTCCCAAACCGTGCTTTGTTCTCGGAGTGCCATTCCCGGCTTGTTCATTCCTGAACTGTGTTTCCATTCTTGGAGTGCCATTCCCGGCTTGTTCATTCTCGAACTATGTTTCCATTCTTGGATTGCCATTCTCGGCTTGTTCATTCTCGAACCTTGCTCCATTCTTGGATTGCCATTCTCGACTTGTTCATTCTCGAACTCTGCTCCATTCTTGGATTTCCATTCTCGGCTTGTTCATTCTCGAACCTTGTTCCATTCTCGGATTGCCATTCTCAGCTTGTTCATTCTCGAACTTTGCTCCATTCTCGGATTACCATTCTTGACTTGTTCATTCTCGAACTTTGCTCCATTCTTGGATTGCCATGCTCGGCTTGTTCATTCTCGAACCTTGCTCCATTCTTGGATTGCCATTCTCGGCTTTGTTCATTCTTGGATTACCATTCTCGGCTTGTTCATTCTCGAACCTTGTTCCATTCTCGGATTGCCATTCTTGGCCTATTCATTCTCGAACCTTGTTCCATTCTCGGATTACCATTCTTGGCTTGTTCATTCTCGAACCCTGCTCTATTCTCGGAGTGTCATTCCAAAGTGCCACACTCGGCCAGACTGATTCTGATAAAGATATGGGCATCGCCCCTAGAGTGTCATACCTGGTAAAACTGATGTTGATAATGATGTGGGACTCACCCCAAATTGGTATTGACGTGGGCTTCGCCCTCAAACTGGTACTGATGTGGGCTTCGCCCCCAAACTGATACTGATATGGGCCTCAACCCTGTGACTCATCCCCAAAACTAAAACTGATATGGGCCTCAACCCTGGGACTCATCCCCGAAACTACTACTCATATGTTGCTGATTCTAGTTGGCTTATCTTTGCCGCTTTCTCTTTTTCTTCTTTGAAACCTGTGAATACAGAACAAAACAAACACAAAAAGAATGCAAAATATGTTGCGTGTATGCATGCATGTATGAGTGAATTTTCTATCCCGTTGGGTTAGGTCTTCTACCAATTCTCTTGGCGACTGCTCAATCTTCTTTTCCTCAGGCAAGCTACTGCTTCAATCTGTCTACGTTGATCGGCTCGGTGAACTAATTCCCTTCCAAGTATGATATTTTCACTGCCTATATTTCCAATTTCTGAATGTATATCTTATCTTTTCTGTTTTGCTTATTTCGAGGGTTCCCCGTGTTCATCAATAGATTCCATAGTACCAAGGTTGAATACTTTTCTCAAATATACTCATGTTGCAGAAGAGATTCAGCAAAATGAAAATCTTTATTATCATTTAAGAAAATGGTTCGAACAAGTAGACTAAATCAATGTCTTTATTAAAAATGCAGGATCAAGTAGACTAAGAGGAACAGCTCCATCATCCGCAACACTGCCTTCTTCCTTGGCCTATGGTTCTTCGCTATCATCCATGTAAGAAGCTTGGTGGTTGAGGGTTTGGAGGACAAAAGTTTCGGGCAATCCAGAGTTGATCATGTAGGTGGGTGGTGCAACGGAGTGATAGTTTGGTAGAGGGTTTCTGTGTGTGTTGGGTTGTTCTTTTCATGGGTTGGGTATTTTATGGGAATCTATGAGATCTTGAATTTCATGCCTGAGGCGGGTGCAGTTGTCGGTGTCATGGCCATGTAGCTGGTGGAAGTGACAATAAAGGTTCACATTTATGTGTGGCGGTGAGGGGTGTAGAAGTTGTTTGCCTTTTAAGGGTTTCAAGAGTCCTTGTCCCTGCAACTTTTCAAACACCTTCGACAAAGGTCTACCAAGGTTGGAGAATTGCCTGTTTCTGATGGCAGCGACTTTGGCAGTGGTAGGCTTGGTCTCCAAAGGCCCCCCAAAATTTCTTCTATTCTGGCCATAAAACTTTCTGTTTTCAGCCTTCTCTTCTTCAATATCCATAACAGTCTCTCTCAACTGTCGGAAATCAGTAATCATGGATGTCATTCTCCTCAGCTTATCATAAATAGAGGGCTTGGTGCCCTTGATAATCATCTTAATTTGGTCTTTCTCTGAAGGCCGGTCTGCATTTTCAACAGTTGACCTCTCCAGCGGTCTATATAATCTTTAAAGCTCTCCTCCGGCTTTTGCTTAGTGTTCTCCAAATCACGGAGTGACAGATCGATTTCCAAATCTGTAACATATTGCTTCAGAAAAGCATCAGCCAGTTCCCTCCAATCTTCCATGATCTTCTTCTCAAGACTGTGATACCAAACTACTGGCGCCCCCTCAAGTGACATCCCAAACATTTTATGCACTTGACGCTTGGATAAACCCACTGAACTCATAACTAAAACATACTGACGGAGATGGACCCCCGGATCCCCATTCCCGTTGAACTTAGCCATATCCGGCATCTTGAACTGAGCTGGCAACTGTTCTTCGAAGGTCATTGCCTCATAATCTAACAACTCTTTATGTTTATCCCTCATTTTGCGGGTAACTGTTTCAACTTGATCCTGAAGCTTCTGAAATTATGCCTGAGACCCAATCATTCTGCCTGTTGCATACTCTGCCATGTCATCATCAAAAGTGGGGATATCATCCCTCAACCCATTCGAAGGCTCCTTGCGCCTTACATTCTCAGAATTCCCCCAGCACGGGGTACAACCATATTTTTCATGGCGGTAGTCAAGGCTTGCAACTGTTCGGTAATCTTGGTGAAACCATTTTCCAACTGATCTATCCGGGAGACCTCATTATCGGATGTACTCATATCTGTTACCGGTCTTTTGGTGAGTCTTCCCTCTTCCCTAACCCAACTAGAATCTATAATGGCTTTTAGACACAAGGATTAACATGATGCGTGTATGCATGAAATGAATGAGATGCATGTGATACAAGGAATATATCAACTTATTAAAATTTTCACATAAATCGGCTCATCATCATTTTAGAAGCTTTTGGGCTAACTGTCATAGGAGTGAACTCATCCCAGTTTAAATGGCCCAACAAGTTCACATCTCATGGCAAGAAGTCCAACC
Organism: Zanthoxylum bungeanum; assembly: GCA_019454045.1. NCBI lineage: Eukaryota > Viridiplantae > Streptophyta > Magnoliopsida > Sapindales > Rutaceae > Zanthoxylum > Zanthoxylum bungeanum. The sequence continues at coordinate 39,764 of SKCR01046247.1, read as the reverse complement.
GTATCCAAATGATAATGTTCCGAACACAAACACAAAATGGCCCATCAATATTTAGAAGCCTTTGGCCCAATCGTCATAAGATACGTTCTTGTCCCAGTTTAAATGGCCCAACAAGCCCACATCCCATGACAAATGGCCCAAATGGATACAAACGACGATGTTCCCAAACACAAGCATAAAAGAAAGGTAATGAAAACATGAAATAATAATTTCTATAGAGTGGCCCATCGACATTTCAGAAGCTTTTGGCCCAATTGTCATAGGATACGAACTCGTCCCAGTTTAAATGGCCCAACAAGTTCGCATTTCTGACAAGAAGTCCAACTGCATCCAAATGAGGATGGCCCACAAACACAAGGAAATAGTTGCTATAGGTCATACAACCCCGGTCTACGTGTGGGTTCGCAAGGGTGTAGACAAAAGCTCTCACCGGCGAAGGATGGCCCACAACTAGGTCTCTCCACTCAAGGGTTCGAGTGACCAAATGAGCGCACCCTTTTTTATACACTAAGGTACATGCCAACGAGCTATGGTGTGTGACTGACTGTCAAATGGACTTCCCGTTGTAGATTCCCCAGAGGGAGGGTGGAGCGAGGCTCACTTAAATACCCAAGCCTCTTAGGCTCTTATCGCTTGGTGTCAGGAATAAACAACGAGTCCTCCAAATTAGTCCATCACAATAGGCTACGAGTAGATGGATATCTAAATGCCTTCACAGCTTTTCCTTCTAGAAAGGTAGTGAGTGAAGGAAGACACCAAACCATTACCTAGCCTCAAAATCCCTTTGATTAAACCCCTTTTAACCCATTGTAGACACGGTCAATTAAAGCACAAATCATAATATTACAAGACGTTATTTTGAGGCCGATTCTCTATCCTTAGTGGAGTCGTCAGACTGTGGGACATAAAAACTGGGCGACGCATGCTGTTCTAGGCTCGCGGCCTAGTCTGGAGTACGGAGTAGCCACGCGGGGGACTAAACCGGAGAATGATGGAGTCGCCACCCGGTGTGAACCGGGAAAATGAGATTTAAGGCCGCACTCACCCCTCGCAAGGGAAGACCTCAAACCGTTGGGTTCGGAATGGTTCTTTACTTATGTCACTTGTAATGAAAGGATTTGTGCAATAATTTAATCAAGCCTATCAACATATATTTCCAAGGGTATTTTATTTTTAAGTTCACATGCATTAAAGTAATCATCATAACAGCAAACATACAATAGCACACGGAAATCTCATGAACATGTTTCGATCATATAATGCGGAAAACAAATAACAACCTAAACATAATGCAAATTACAAACGCAAAGTAAATGACTAATCATGCTTGAAAATGAACAATTAAATAGGCTAAATCATGCTTGAATACCATCTCATGAACGCATCAAACAGATAAACGCAGAGATACAAATAATATGATTGATTACATGATATAAGAGAAATCCCTTAAGAAATGATTATGCATGTCGTGTGATGAAAATGACTCAGTTCAGTGTATTCGCGTTCGTGTAGCATTCGTAAACGCGTTTGAACGGTAAATAGAAGGTTCGCGTTCGTATAGCGTTTGAGGACGCGTTCGAACGGGACCGGACCTGATGAAACAAATGAATGCGCGTTCGAGTAGCGTTTGTAAAATGTGTTCGAACGAGAAACAGAAGGTTCGCGTTTGTATAGCATTCAAGAACGCGTTCGAACGGGAAACATAAGGTTCGCGTTCGTATAGCGTTCAAGAACGCGTTTGAACGGAACCAGACCTGATGCAACAAAATACATACTTATACACAAATGCAATGTAGGACTTCACATACCCGATTGAACTCATTCCCATTCAACCGAATATACATGAATCGGCGCGGCAAAGCATCGTGGTAAAGGATTTTAACCCCTCAAAATAGGGGACCTTTAATCCAACTTGCTAAGCCCATGCGCTCGATCACATCATGCATGTAAACAAATAATATGCGGAAGTCAAGTAACGAATGATAACAAATCAAAACAACATAAAGAGAAATATGCGTTGTTTACTCAAGTGGTACATGGAGTTGTATCCCGAGTACAGATCATACTACCGTCCATTCGGAATCGGCTATGAAATTTATGTTCGGGTTTCCATCCTATATACCACAAGTGGCGACACATTTTCCATTTTATTCAAAGCCACAACATGTATTCACAAACGACTCTCATGCGAATAAAACAATAAAAAAATGAATGACAATAAATAGAAAAGTACCATCAGGTCTAACCTTTTAAATCACCTCTCGGATGTACGGTACATGATCGTCGGAAGGGGGGATGCTCCGCAACTCTTCCGGTTCACAGGTTCACGCCTTTCCTCGCTGTTCCACTGCTCAAGCAACTGTTTTGACTCTAATTCACTACTGTTTTGCTGCTATACTTCTGATGTATCTTGGTCACTGCGTCTGCTGTATTTGGCTACTATTCTTGGTGTATTTGGGGACTGTTTTGGGTGTGATTTAGGCTGCTATTATGGTGTGGTTTGGGGACTGTTTTGGTGAGGTAAAGGGGCTGTTTCGATGAGGTAAATGGGGGGCTATTCGGGATGTGTTTTTGGCAAGGCAATGGAGGTTTTTTTGTATTTTTCCGTGAATCAATAATGTGTGAAGGAAGGAATGACTTGGTTAGGGGTTGTTTATATAGAGAATGGCTTGGGTTTCCCCTTGTCTCACAAGGAAACGATATTTGGTTTTAAAGATAGATATGATTTGGTGTTAGATAAGGAAAGCAAGGGATTTGATTTGGTGTTGGATAAGGAAATCAATGGATTGAGGGGGGACAAATCTTGGTGACTTAAAAGGTAGTGCCTCCAAATGAGACTCGTCATGGGGACTTATATGCAAAAATGCAGTGCCTACAGTAACGCCCCAAGACCACAAGTTTCAGGGACATGAGTGGCATACTTTGGGGGACTGCGATACGTAACCCCCTATAAGTCAAGTTTTTAGAGTCAGAGACCAGCTTTTCAAAAATGGATTTTCAGAAATGGATTTTCAGAGGCAGATTTACAGAAAATGATTGTTTTAAATGAGTTTTCAAGAAAATAGTTTTAAGGGAAACACAAAGATTTACAAACAGAAAAGGATTTCCAGAAACGTTTCGTAGGAAGAGATTTGATTTTAGACAAGAAAATAGTTTTCAGAATGATTGGCTTTCTTTAGATATTATCTTTGATATGGAAATTTAGTGATATCCAGTTCTGAGTTGATAAGTAGCATTGTAGTATGCTATGAGTATGTGCCTTGTATAATTGTGTGTTGAGATGCATGATGGATTGTGTTATTATGTAAGAGTTTAGTGTTGGGTATTTACCATATTTAGAATGTAGTTGTGAGGATTCCAATTGATGGAATCAAGCGTCGGCATCTTATGTTACATGGAGGTCTGAGGTTTCAGTTTATTGTTTCAGTAAAAGTGTTACAGTTCATATTAGTTAATGTTTATATATTAGCTTATGTAGTTTATATGAAGTAACCAGCCATAGTTTAAGCTGACTAAACCACCACGGGTTTGGGATGGCTTTAGCCACGGGTTTGGGTGGTTTGGTAGATAACAAGTTAGTTCCGGTTCGAAAAAATTTGATATTGCTAGTATATAAAGTATAGCTATAGTGCAGAGTATGTATGTAGATAGATGAATACTTCTAGATTGGTGTATGAGAGATGCCATAATTCCGTAGATGTGAGGTTTAGTGTGAAATCGAGAAGATAAGTTCGTTTCACTGTTGCTTCAGTTCCATTTGTAAATTATCCAGGTCTAACATAAGTAAACGGCCATCGGGTAAGAATGTGATTTATAAGTTTAGGTATTTACATATGTCTGCTTTCTATCTAAGTTCTTGTTGTCATGTGATATATTTTTATAAGACGCGAGTACTTACTGAGATTTATAGCTAACACCTCGACTGTTTACTAGTTTTACAGGTTCGCATTGGACTTACAATACTAGAAGATTCTAGAGGCGTCTTGCAGACAGCGGATCACCCCGATGTAGTCAAGTCGGTCTTGAGTCATTGAATGGTTCTAGGATTACTATTTGGGCTCCCATAATTTTAGTTTTATTTATTTGTATTATATATATAATTTTAAATCATGCTAAGCACGTAAATGGTTGTTGTAGGCACTGCATTTTTGCATGAAAGTCCCGATGATGAGTCTCGTACGGAGGCACTCCTCTTTAAGTTTTGGAAGTCGCGGGAAACAGACGTCGAAAGGAAAAGTCAGAAATCCATATCTTGTTGGACTAAATTCGTTTGCTTAGCTGTGGGTTCGCTCGTTGGACCTCTGTTTTAAAACACACCCTTGACCCAAAACCCCCGCAAGCCACACACCAAGCCCACACACACAAAGCCCACCAAAAATCCAAAACACATGCCCAAGGAGACACATGCACGCCCAAAGCATTCCAAAATAACAAACACACACATTAAACACATGTTGAAATCAAGCCAAATCACCTTCCTGAATTAAAAGATTCAAATAAATCACATTCCTAATTAAATTAAATCACATTCCTAAACTAAATAAAATCAAATCAAATCAAATTACCTTCCTAATTAAAGAGATCATTTCCTTATGACACACAAATTAAATATCCCCCCATAATTACACAATATTCTTTCCCTTCCCGCACAAGAATAGCCTCAACCCTCTCCTATAAAAAGACACCTAAACTAAACCCTTGAACCCCCGGAGGGAGAGATCAACATTCAGGGCACTTCACAAAATAATAAACCATAATCTCAAGCTTCACGCCCCTCCTCTCTCTCCATCTCATATACACGGCACCTCACAAAAATAAAAACCCTAAGTAATCTCAACTATCTCTTCCTTCTCTCTCTAGCCTCTCCCTCTCGCCTCTCTCAACCCTAAACAGCCACACAAGCATCCTCCGTTCAAGCAACAACAAAACGCACTAAGCCAGAACCAATAAGCCTTCATTCACAGCCCCACCTCATGTCCCTTCTCACTCTAAACAAACAAATAAGCCACACGTCCTCCTTTAAAGCAACCACCCCACTCACCACCTTGCCACATGCCCCGCAATTCTCCCCACGTGAATCAACAAGCAATGCACCCTAAAAGACATTGCCACGCCACTAACACGTTCATTACCCCCCAACTTCATGCACAACACCTCACCCCACAGAAAAACAAACACGTTCATTCCCCTTCATGCAACATCTAACCCCACTTAATCAGCCACACTTCATCCTCCTTCACGCAACACCTCACCAGCTCACTCATCCAGCAGCGCCCCTTCACGCATAACAGTTCACCAAAGCCCCCCACATCCATGTAACAAACCATAACACTGCACCATAAACCGCACCAAACAGCCCATGAAACCACACACAAACTGCCCAGAAAAACTACATCTAAATCACCGCAAAAACTACCCAGAAAACTGCCCAGATAACCACAAAAAAGACTGCAACAAAAATACCCCAAAATAGCACAAAACAATCACCCGGAACTGCCCAAACACCGTGAACAACAACCAAAAATAACGACCAGAAAAAAGCAGTAAAAATAGATAAAACAGCGGCCCAAAACAGCGAGGCGACGAAGGAAAATATTGAATCAGTGAACCAAAAGAGTTGCGGAGCGTTAACCCTTCCGACAACAACGTGACGCACTTCCGCATGTATTAATTTAACTATTCACGAGATTGTTTGCTTGCCGTTATTCCGACTTACTTTTTATGCATGCAAACTTAGATATATGTTTTATTTTCATGCATGCAAATTTATGTTTAATTTTTATGACATAAATCTGTTCATTATGAATGGCATAAGTAAGGGACCATTCTGAACCCAACTGTTTGAGGTCTTCCCTTGCGAGGGGTGAGTGCGGCCTTAAATAATTTTCCTAGTTCACACTGGGTGGCGACTCCATTTTATTTCTCCGGTTTAGCTCCCCCCCGTGCTATTCCGTACTCCCGACTAGGTCGCGAGCCTAGAACAGCGTCGCCGATTTCTGTGTCCTACAGTCTGGCGACTCCACTGGGGATAGAGAATTGCCCCGAAATAATGCCTTGTAATGTTTGTGATTTTTATTTTAGTTAACCGTGTCTACAGTGGGTTGAAGGGGTTTAATCAAATGCACTTTTAGAGCTAGGTAATGGTTTGGTGTCTTCCTTCATTCACTACATTTCTACAAGGAAAAGTTGTGAATGCACCTAGATAATCATTCACTCGAAGCTTACTGTGATGGACTAATTTGGAGGACTTGTTGTCTATGTTGGACAGTTATGACCCATAGCGTCACTATTTGTACAGATCATGGTGTTGTTGTACAAATTAACTATGTGACAAAGGAAATTACTCTCTTATCATTTGTGATTAGATCACCAAGATGTATAAATGATAGGAGGTCCTTATGATTAGTTCCTGGATTGAGATGATATGAGACAATATCAATCCATAAAGGTTTAATCATTAAATATCCCTAGTCAGAGTATTATCGAGATCGGACATCGATAATGTGTAAAAGACTAGTATTACACTTGTGCGCGTTGTGAGGGCATAACGACATAGTTCTCATATATTTGGGTATATGATACTCATGCAAGTGTAGTAGGAGGTTGTGTTTTACTGATGGTACGGAAAACACCTTCGCTCTGGATAGACCCCTCGGAATTCCATTGGTAGTATGACTATGTGTCCATGGAAGTCCGAAATCAGGGTAGGTGTATTTGGTCTTAAACTGAGACTTGCACCGCTAATATTTGCGACAATCAATGTACTTTGGTTTTAGGTCATCCAGGGCTTTAACAGGTTCTGTGTACGCCTCTGCTGGGTATATTGAGAATCGTAGTGTGTTGGGTGTGATCTCAAGACGAAAGTATCACTCCAGTCATAGTGGAGATGATGGTCACGTAGGATACGGAACTCGTTCTGTTATGTACTGCATACATCGGGATAAAATGACTAGGTCATGTTTATTCGATTATAGAGACTAGTTACCAGAGATCCGATATGTGCTTCGTACGGGGCAGACACAATTCCAGCCCCAGGCCTAGCATGTGACATCCGATACTGGATCGGCATACGCAATACTACGTATACTACGCCTGATATAGATCGCTTATTCCTGTAAGCATGTTTCTTGAGAATTGGGTAGGCATGGCGCTTTGCTAGAAGCCAACCTTGTCTTGTAAATCGGTACAAACGTAGTACGAGGTACTTACGTGTTTGGATAGTCCGACGACCGAATTTACTGCCAACATATCCGGGGATCTCATGGGTCGCTTCCCGAAGATTCACCGATGACGTATGACTCGCACTTTATTAATCTGGGATTAATTAGTTGAGAGATAAAATTAATCTGGGATTAATTACGGAGATATTTTATCTGGGATAAAATATTATTTAAAGAGAGAGAACGATTAATTTGGAATTAATCGATATATTAAAAGAAATTGGATTTCGATGCGAAATTAAAATTAGATTTTAATTCGGGCAAACGAGTTAATTTAGAAATAATTCGTTAACGACGTGAATAGTGATTTCGCTAGGCATAATCATTTAATTACGTCGCAACAGAAATTCGTTAATTTAGAATAAGCAAACCCGAGCCCGAGAGTGTTTGCGAGCGTATTCGCATTTCGAACTCGAGTGCGGCACGCAAGTCATATCAAGCGTCAAATCGCTAGTCGCATCAAGCGTCAAATCATTAGTCACTTTGAGTGATGGACAACTTGTCACTTGATTGATTGATTGATGTAAATAGTGATGTGAGTGGTTGATAACATTTAATGCCATTTTGGAGCCAAATTTGTGTTGACTTTTTGAAAGCTTTTCACAAATTTTGGTTTATGTTTTATTTATTGATTTTGGAAATCAATTTTAACCATAACACATTTTACTCTCTCTCTCTTATCTTCTCTCTTCTTCACGCCCAAAGTGGGCTGTTTTTCTTCTGTTTTTCTGGGCAAAAACCGTGAGCAAGGAAGAAGAAATGTGGTGATTTTTATGGCAAAAATCAAGAGTGCTAGCACACAAAAGGGTCTTGCGAAGGTGATAGGGAAACCACACTTGTGAGCATGGGATTTCATCACAAAGCTTGGAGCTTCATGGAGGACCATTGCCGATTCATGGAGGGCCATTTCAGTGGACTGCCGAGACCCATTTGGAGGAGCAAAAGTTTTTTTTGTTCATCACCGCATCGACTCAACCGATCATTGTGAGTATTCCGCAACTCCTTAATGTATTCACATGTTGTTTTATGCTTGTTATTCGATCATTGGGACCGTAGAAACTCCAACAGTCTATTCATGTCACCAAGGCGATAAGAGCCTAAGAGGCTTGGGTATTTAAGAGAGTTCGCTCAACACTCCCTCTGGGGAATCTACAATAGGAAATTCATTTGACAGTCAGTCATGCACCAAAACTCGTTGGCACTTACCTTAAAGTATAAAAAATATGCGCTCACTTGGTTGCTTGAACCCTTGAGTGGGGAGTCCTAGTTGTGGGGAATCCTTCGCCGGCAAGAGCCTTTGTCTATACCCCTATAAACCCGCACAAGAACTGTAGTTGTAGGACTAATAGAAACTATCCCTTCATGCTTGCGTTTAGGACCGTGGTCATTTGGATTCAGTTGGACTTTTTGTCATGAGGTATGGGCTTGTTGGGCCATTTAAACTGGGATGAGTCTGTGCTTTATGGCAATTGGGCCAAAAGCTTCTAAAATGCCGATGGGCCACTTTATGTTTACGCCTCTTATCATTTGAAGTTGTTTAGCCATGTTATCGCAAAAATGTAAACATGTTGGGCCTATTCAACTGGGACAAGTTTGCACCGCGCAATAGTATGATTGAATGCTTTAAAATGATAATGGGATGACTTACATATTCCATGCATCGCACGCATACATGCTGACTCATGGTTTTAAAAGACATCATAGATATCCGTTGGGTTAGGGAATAGGGAAGACTCATCAAAAAGCTGTTAGCGAACATGAGCGAATCAGTTAACGAGGGATCTCGCATGGATCAACTGGAAGCTAATCTCACTAAGGTTACCGAGAAACTGCAAGCTTTGACCACTGCTATGGCTAATATGGCTGTGCACCGCGCTGCGGGAGGCTCTGAGAATGAGAGGCGTGAGGGCCCTCTGAGCGGGTTGAATGATGATGTCTCTGTCTTTGATGATGACATGGCTGAGTATGCCGTAAGAAGGATAGCCGGGTCTCAGGCCGAATTGCAGAAACTCCGCGATCAGATGGAATCGGTTACCCACAAATTGAAGGGTAAACATGGGGATTTGTTGGATTATGAGGCGATGATTTTTGAGGAGCAGCTGCCGGCTCAGTTCAAAATGCCAGACATAGCCAAGCTCAATGGGAACGGGGATCCGAGGGTCTATCTCCGACAATATGTTTCTGTAATGAGTTTTGTGGGCCTGTCGCAGCGTCAGGTTCAGAAGATGTTTGGGATGTCGCTTGAGGGGGAACCCGTGGTATGGTATCATGGCCTGGAGAATAAGGTCAATGATGATTGGAGGGCACTAGCTGACGCTTTTCTGAAACAGTATGTCACGGATTTGGAGATTGACTTGTCGCTTCGAAACTTGGAGAATACCAAACATAAGCTAGAGGAGAGCTTCAAGGATTATGTAGACCACTGGAGAAGTCAGCTTCTGAAAATGCAGATCGACCCCCGAGAAGAACCAGATCAAAATGATTATCAAAGGCACCAAGCCCTCTATCTATGGCAAGTTAAGGAGGATGACCTCCATGATTACGGATTTTTGACAGTTGAGGGAGAATGTCATGGATATCGAGGAAGAGGAAGATAAGAACAAAAAGTTTTATTGCCAGAATATAAGGACTTTTTGGGGGCCTTCGGAGACCAAACCCCCTACTGTTGAGATCGCTGCCGTCAGAAACAGGTGATTCTCCAACCTTGGTAGGCTTCTGTCAAAGGTGCTTGAGAAGTTGAAAGGACAAGAACTCCTGAAACCTTTAGAACCTAGACCACTTCCAGACCCTGTGCCACACTACCTCAACTTAAACCAATACTGCCACTTCCACCAGCAAAAAGACCATGACACCGACAGTTGTGCCCGCCTTAGACATGAAATCTAGGACCTTATAGACACCCACAAAATACCTGACCCCGAAAAGGAGCAGCCCAACACACACCGGAACCCCCTACCAAACTATCACTCCGTCTTACCACCTACCTACATGATCAACTCCGGCCTACCCGAAAACTTCGTCCTCCAAAATCTCAACCACCAAACTTCTCGCATGGGAATGAGGGAGGGAAGCAGTGAAGAACATTAGGCCAAAGTAGTAGGCAATGATGTAAACGATGAAGACGTTTTCCCTAGTTTATTTGATTGCAACCCTGCATTTTGTTTTAATAATAAAGACATTGATTCTGCCTATTTGTTCGAGTTTTTCTCATCAATAGTTCAACATGAGTCCGATGATGAAATTGTTTGCCCTAGGTTGGAACCTTAGAAACGATGAGTGCGAGAGGTACTCTTGTCTGATATTTTGAGTAGTTGATCTTGACTAGACTCGCGAGCACTTAATTATGGGATCTTAGCTGTAGAAGCCTGAGTAGTCGGCGAGATGACTAGTTGAAGAGATGGCGGATCAGTGAATGACCATTTGCCTAGATGTCCATCCTGGTTTACTTATGTTACGATATATGATATGGTTGGAAATGAAGAAAAAGTCTCCGAAAAGAAAAGGAAAAATAGACCACCTATAACCGATAAGTGTGAAGCTACCCATGGGTGAGTATTAGGACCATCATGAGGAGAAATGCTACCTTAAAGGGTAGGTGTGTCGAAAAAAGAGAAAAAAAAAGGAGAAAAAGAAAAGAAAAGAAAAAAGTTCAAAGAAAGAAAAGAAATAGACGAAAAAAAAAAGAAAAAAAATACCATATCATGTTGAGTACGAGAAAGTAATCACAAAGTATGATCAAGACATCTAGGTTTGTTAGACCCACTGATCCAATTCTCTAAGGAAAAATCACCGAGTTAGCTTACCCAAGGATCAAGCTGTAAAAGAACCTTAGCACACACACACTTTGAGTCTGGTTCAGATCATTTATTCAAACGGTCAGATTTGAGTTACATCGAGCACTTTGAAGGTTCTCTGGTTTCGACAGTGGGCATTCTTTGAGGACGATAATATGTGTAACTATTGTGACTATTTCGTAAGAGGCAATACAGTATATTAGTATGGAAATATCGCATCACATGATCTACTTTGACCTAATGCAAGAAGAGAAGAGCAGAAAGCTAAGCCAAGACTGGGGGCGACCACCTACCACCCCACGAATAAGGGATATATTGGGATATTGAGCCATGGGACCAAAGGAAATTGAGCAATCACTGGATAAGAATTGACAGAAAGAAACCGTAAGTAGACCCAGGGGGTGACCGAAGACATCTGTAGACAAAGGGCGCCAAAGAGCACAAAGAAGACCTAGCCCAACGGAAAAGGAAATTCATTCATGCATGCATGCATACACGTAATGTACTTGCATTATTTTTGGTGTTTTGTTTCTATTCACATGTGTTGAAGAAAATGAAAAGGCAACAAAGGACAGAAAGATGAACCGAGACTGGGGGCGACCAGTCTCCCCTTCCTCATTCAGCACGGTTCGGGGATGAACCATCACATCAAGTAATGCCTCAGAGATGAGGTTCAGTATGCCGAGAATGACATTTCGAGAATGGAGCATGGGTCGAGGCCCACATCAGTGTCAGTTTGGGGGGGAGGCCCACATCAGTATCAGTTTTGGGGTGAGGCCCACATCAGTATCAGTTTGGGGGTGAGGCCTACATCAGTATCAGTTTGGGGATGAGGCCCACATCAGTATCATTTTGGGGTCGAGGCCCACATCAGTATCAGTTTAGGGTCGAGGCCCACAATATCAGCAGTTTTGGGAATGAATCCCAGGGGAATGAATCTCAGGGTCGAGGCCCACATTACCAGCAGTTTCGGGAATGAATCCCAGGGTCGAGGCCTACACTATCAGCAGTTTCAGGAATGAATCCGAGATTTGAGGCCCACATTATCACCAGTTTCGGGAATGAATCCCAGGGTCGAGGCCCACATCGTCAGAGTTTTGGAATGAATTTGGGAATGAATCCCAGGGTCGAGGCCCACATCATCATAGTTTTGGAATTAATACAGGAATGAATCCCAGGGTCGAGGCCCACATCGTCAGAGTTTTGAAATGAATCCGGGAATGAATCCCAAGGTCGAGGCCCACATCGTCAGAGTTTTGGAATGAATTCGGGAATGAATCCCAGGGTCGAGGCCCACATCGTCAGAGTTTTGGAATGAATCCCAGGGTCGAGGCCCACATCATCAGAGTTTTGGAATGAATCCAGGAATGAATCCCAGGGTCGAGGCCCGCATCGTCAGAGTTTTGGAATGAATCCCAGGGTCGAGGCCCGCATCGTCAGAGTTTTGGAATGATTTTGGGAATGAATCCCAAGGTCGAGGCCCACATCGTAAGAGTTTTGGAATGAATCCTAGAATGAATCCCAGGGTCGAGGCCCACATCATCAGAGTTTTGGAATGAATCCGGGAATGAATCCTAGGGTCGAGGCCCGTATCGTCAGAGTTTTGGAATGAATCCGGGAATGAATCTCAGGGTCGAGGCCCACATCGTCAGAGTTTTGGAATGAATCCCAGGGTCGAGGCCCACATCATCAGAGTTTTGGAATGAATCCCAAGGTCGAGGCCCACATCGTCAGAGTTTTGGAATGAATCCCAGGGTCGAGGCCCACATCGTTAAAATTTTGGAATGAATCTGGGAATGAATCTGGGAATGAATCTCAGGGTCGAGGCCCACATCATTAGAGTTTTGGAATGAATCTGGGAATGAATCCCAGGGTCGAGGCCCACATCGTTAGAGTTTTGGAATGAATCCCACGGTCGAGGCCCACATCATTAGAGTTTTGGAATGAATCCCTTGGTCGAGGCCCATGTTATCAAATCGGTTCGGGAATGGAACACCTCCTATCAAGCTCAGTCCGGTAGTGATTCCTAGAGATTGCAGCATCTTGCAGGGATGAACCTCAGGGGTCGCAGCACCTCACTACCAGATCATTCAGTTTGAAGTAACAGGCAAGTCAAGTGGTAGCTGGCGAGCCAGGTAAGTAAAAATGTATTCCATAACTTTGATAAGATTGTCATTGTCACACACTGCACAAATCCCATCAAAGAGGGGGTGACTGTAGGCACTGGATTTTTGCATGTTAGTCCCGATGATGAGTCTCGTAAGGAGGCACTCCTCTTTAAGTTTTGGAAGTCGCGGGAAATGGACGTCGGAAGGAAAAGTCAGAAATCCATATCTTGTTGGACTAAATTCATTTGCTTAGCTGTGGGTTTGCTCGTTGGACCTCTGTTTTAAAACACACCCTTGACCCAAAACCCCCCACAAGCCACACACCAAGCCCACACACACAAAGCCCACAAAAAACCCAAAACACATGCCCAATGAGACACATGCACGCCTAAAGCATTCCAAAATAACAAACACACAGATTAAACACATGTTGAAATCAAGCCAAATCACCTTCCCGAATTAAAAGATTCAAATAAATCACATTCCTAATTAAATTAAATCACATTCCTAAACTAAATAAAATCAAATCAAATCAAATCAAATTACCTTCATAATTAAAGAGATCATTTCCTTATGACACAAATTAAATATCCCCCCATAATTACACAATATTCTTTCCCTTCCCGCACAAGGATAACCTAACCCTCTCCTATAAAAATACACCTAAACTAAACCCTTGAACCCCCGGAGGCAGAGATCAACATTCACGGCACTTCACAAAATAATAAACCCTAATCTCAAGCTTCACGCCCCTCCTCTGTCTCCATCTCATATACACGGCACCTCACAAAAATAAAAACCCTAAGTAATCTCAACTCTTTATTCCTTCTCTCTCTACCCTCTCCCTCTCGCCTCTCTCAACCCTACACAGCCACACAAGCAGCCTCCGCCCAAGAAACAACAAAAAGCACTAAGCTAGAACCAATAAGCCTTCATTCACAGCCCCACCTCACATCCCTTCTCACTCTAAACAAACAAATAAGCCACGCGTCCCTCCTTTAAAGCAACCACCCCACTCACCACCTTGCCACATGCCCCGCAATTCTCCCCACGTGAATCAACAAGTAACGCACCCTAAAAGACATTGCCACGCCACTAACACGGTCATTGCCCCCAAATTTCACGCACAACAACTCACCCCACAGAAAAAAAACACGTTCATTCCCCTTCACGCAACATCTCACCCCATTTAATCAGCCCCGCTTCATACTCCTTCACGCAACACCTCACCAGGCCACTCATCCAGCAGCCCCCCACATCCACGTAACAAACCAGAAAACTGCACGATAAACCGCACCAAATAGCCCCTGAAATCACCACAAACTGCCAAGAAAAACTACACCATAAACCGCACCAAACAGCCCCTGAAACCACCGTAAAATGCCTAGAAAAATAGCCTCTAAATCACCGTAAAAACTACCCAGAAAACTGCCCAAATAACCACATAAAAGACTGCAACAAAAATACCCCAAAATCGCACAAAACAGTCACCCGGAACTGCTCAAACACCGTGAACAACAACCAAAAATAACGAACAGAAAATAGCAACAGCGGCCCAAAACAGCGAGGCGACGAAGGAAAACATTGAATCAGTGGACCAAAAGAGTTGCGGAGCGTTAACCCTTCCGACAACCGCGTAACGCACTTCCAAGTGATGACTTAAGAGGTTGGACCTGAGGACACCCTTTTATATTTATCTCCGCTTATTTTCTATTATCTGTTGATACTTCTTCGCATGAGTATTGTTGGTTAATGTATATTATGGCCATGGGATGAATGAAATATGTGTTATCTCTTGCGGTATATCGGATGGAAACCCGGACGTAAATTCTGTAGCTGAATCCAAATGGACGGTAGTGCGGTCTGCACTCGGGATACAATGCCACGTACCGCTTGAGAGACACACATATTTCGTTTCATCCAAATTTATGTTTATTCGTTGTTTATTATAAATAGTATGTTTCTTTTACGCATGATTTAGTAGTTTAGTATGTTATTTCTTTTAAGCATGATTTAGCCGTTTAGTATGCATGATTTAGTCGTTTAGTATGTTACTTTCTTTTATGCATGATTTAGTTGTTTAACATGATATTTTTTATGCATGATTTATTTATGTTTCCGCATGTATTAATTTAACTATTCATGAGATTGTTTGTTTGCCGTTATTCCGACTTACTTTTTATGCATGCAAACTTAGATATAGGTTTTATTTTCATGTACGTAAACCTAGACATAGGATACTCTTGGGAATATATGTTGCGTAGACTCGGTTATATTATTACATAAATCCGTTCATTACAAGTGGCATAAGTAAGGGACCATTCGGAACCCAACGGTTTGAGGTCTTCCCTTGCGAGGGGTGAGTGCGGCCTTAAATCATTTTCCCAGTTCACACTGGGTGGCGACTCCATTTTATTTCTCCGGTTTAGCTCTAACCGACGTAAACACACACTTATAACGCAAGCGTACGTATCGTTTAAGTAGTATAAAAAGTATCGATCCCAGGAGGACTTAATACCAAATCTATTAATTTTATGAGGTCAAATGATTACTAGTATCTAACAGGTTGATTGATTGATTTGAAATGGTGATGATTCTAAATTTAAAAACAAGTAAATAAAATTGCACAAAAGTAGGTTTAAGAAAATTCAATAGTAAAAACTATCTGGGGTTGTGAATCTTTCTAATACCTTTAAAAAGATGAAGTAGTTATTTCATGTTTGTGTAATAAGTCGGTTTACTAACCTGGAACACTAAATTATGCAAAAGCCTCTGTCGATGGTCAGATGCAAATACCTAGTTTAACCCAATTGAACCATATGTCTATGTCAACCAAATTATCTGGATTCGTTAAGTTTAAGTTCCAATTATGGCTACCCCCCCGCCCGACAAGTATATGTTTATCCTGTAAGGAAATCTATTAAAGAGTTATCTATCCTCAAGGAAGATCGTGGGCTATTAAGTCTAAGGCTGAAACCTAAAATTCCTTTGTCAAGTTTATTTTAGATTTACCACATCAATCTTATTGGTGATCAGACAACAAGAAGTATTAAGCTTAAGACTTAATAAGTAAACCTTTAAATTACCCAAACTATAAAATAACCCCTTATAAACCGGTGATATTAGATTTCATCACAACCCCATATAACTAACTTAGTTACAACACATAACTAGGGCTAGTAAAAACTTCAAAGTAAAAGACATAAAGTAAAAATGCAGAAAAGTAATTGCGGTAAAGTAAAAGCTGAAAAGTAAATTACAATAAAATAAAATGCTAAGGTAAAATGATCAACTTTTACTATTTACTATTTAAATATCTCCCTTAATATAATATATTAACTTGTGATTATTTTACCAACCTTCCATATAGGCGGTAACCTGATTAAGTCAAATTAAGTCCAACCAGCCATAAAGGCGGAATCAAAATAAACCTGCGATATAGGCGGTAAGAAAATTTAATTACCAACCGACCAATCTGGCGGTATCCTTGATTAGTCAGGTTTAAACCAAATTAAAATTAATTACCAACCGACCAATATAGCGGTATCCTTTTTAAGTCAATATTTTAAATAGTGAATATATTATATTTAAGGGAGATTAATCTAAATAGTAACAGTAAAAGAATTACCTTTCACCCTAGCTGGGGAAGTTACCTCCTCATGGTGAATAGTAAAAACTGTAAAAAGTAAAAAAGTAAATTATTATTACTACAGAATGTAATTAAAATTAATTAGAAAACTAAAATTTAAAAGAAACTAGATAGAAAACTCTCTATTTACATCAGAGAAATGAGAGAGGAAGGTACCTTTGAAACTGAAATTTCGAGCTCTATTTATAGGCGTCAGTAGGGGGTCGGCGTCGTGACGCCCGTTTTGTCGACGTGGCAGCTTCTGGTTCGTCGGCTTCAGATTCTGGATAAGGTGATAAGGTGACACGTGGCAAGGTGGTTGGGACTCAATTATTACGACACGTGGCGGCTCGTGATTGGCTGATGAAGATTCTTATCTGCCACGTGTCAATTGCGGATAAGTGAGTCAATAATTGATGTTGATGTGGCGCTGACGTGGCGACACATGGCAATTGATGACACATGGCACGGCGCACGTTAGCAGATCGGCTGTGATGGTGACATGTGGCATGGCGCACGTTAGCATGGATCGGCGCACTTTAGGCATCACGACTCCATAGGCTTGCGCGTCGCGACGCGCAAAATTACGAAAATGCTCTTTTGTCCAATTTTCACTGTTTTGGGCCCAAATCACCTCCAGAGAGTCCTGAAACTTTATTTATCTACAAAATAACACAAAACACATCAAAATATTCACAAAACTCAAGAAACTATACAAAATATTAGGTTAAATGAGTGAGAAATAGTTATATAATTACCACTCATCACCCCCCAAACCTAACATTTTGCTAGTCCTCGAGCAAAACATAGAATAAAATAACATAAACATCTTTAAAATAAAATTTAACTAAGCCACTTTCATATGGATCACGGTTGCATTTAGTGTATGCAACAAGCCTTTAAACCCCTAGGTGTCCCTAGTGGACGAGTTGTAGTCTCATGAGGGTTTACAGCAATGATACCCACAAACATTTTACAAAAGTAATAAGGTAGTGAAACTAATGCACACAAAAGCAAAAAGACAAGCGAAAAGAGAATAAAGAAGTTATTGACTAATCAGGTGAAACTTCTACTCCAAGTTACTAGTTGTTTTATTTCTTTCTAAATTACTGAATAAGTAAATTCTCTGATTATATTTACCATTCTCCATATACACAGCCAACAAAATACTAATCAACTCATTTTTGCCCACAACAGTCATAAGTGCAGTTGATAATAGAGTAATATTTTTGTCCTAAAGTTTTATCAGAATTCACACCTTTTTGTAGCAATGGAATAATTTTTCTGATTTTTCTGATTTTTTCTTTGATATTTTTTTTTTATTTATATACAATATCTTCCATCTTTGTAACGAGTGTTGGGTCGGTGACTCCCAAACCAGTTGGCTTTAGGGCACCAGGTGTTAAGAGACCCCTACGGACTTAATTACTCAGACTATAGATATATATATTTTTGTAGCATCTTTGATCCATGTAGCGAGCTTTGGGCCAGTGACTCCCAAACCAGTTGGCTTTAGGGCACTAGGTGTTAAAACACCCTTACAGACTTAATAACTCGGATCTCAAACATTTTTTTTACTCCATTGCTTTTTTGAGATGCTTCTTCCAATTAAACTAGAGCACTGAATATTACAAACTTTTCAATTTTTAGCTCATGTCCGTATGTTACTATGCATGTTGATAATACCTGGTAACTGAGCATATGAAGATCCATTTTAGTCAGTTTTATGGAGAATTTACAAATTAAATAATTTAAAATGAAATAAACAAAAACTAACTTGTTTCAAAAATGGTTTGAGATACGTCTCAGAAGTGAAAAATCCTTACTCAGTTATCTCTTACCAATTTCACCTTTTTAGTCAAAATGAAAACACAAAAACACAAAATATTTTTGTAATTTTTTGAAAAGTTTTCAATTTTTTTGTATTTTTCGAAAAATTTTGGACTAAAAATAAAAACAACACACAAACTAAAAACAAGGTACTGATCAACTAATTCCCTCCCCCAAACCTAAATGAGACATTGTCCCCAATGTCTTAAACATTAGAAGAAGAGTTTAGAAGATAATACCCGGTTAGCTGAAATTCTACATGAAATTAAAGGTTAAGATCCAGATTAACCCGATGCATCTTACCACGATCGTCCTCGGACCAATTTATCTTTGAAAGGATAGGGTCAACTTGTGGTTCATAGGATAAGAGTTGGTCTATTAGATCCGGAGTAGTTTGGGCAGTGAAGATGAGTTCTTTTAAAGGTTTTGACACGAACCCATTTCTCCGAGCATCATCAAGAAACACACAAAGAAAATCATAAAATCCATCAACGTTGTACAACCCAATTGGTTTCTAGTGTATGTTCAAGTTCGCCCAAGATAGCACTATAAAAATTTCCTCCAATTTGCCCAAGCCACCTGGCAAAGCAATAAAAGCATCAGCACGGTTAATCATTTCTACTAATCGTTCATACATACCTGGCACGATCAGTTCCTCTCCGTTTGATGGTCCAATAAGATTTGCCTCTGCCAAGGGTTTTGGGATGATTCCCAAAACGTGACTGCCTCATTCCTGTATGGCCTTTGAAACGATCCTCATTAGTCCAAGATTGCCTCCGCCATATACTAAGTGCATATTCCTTGCAGCTAAGACTCGACCCAATTCCTGTGCTGCTTCTACGTATTGTGGCTTATCACCAACACTAGTACCGCAAAACACACAGATGTTTTCAACTCGTCTTCTTGAAGTGGCTTCCATGTTTTACTCTTGATGTCTTCAAAAGTGCAATGATGAGTTGAATTTATAACACCTGAAAAGGGTGAGTAAAATAATAGCACTAGCACCTGCCAAATGACAATTATTATTTAAACAGTAAAATAATTCGTGATAGTCAAAAAGATCT
This sequence comes from Zanthoxylum bungeanum, assembly GCA_019454045.1. NCBI lineage: Eukaryota > Viridiplantae > Streptophyta > Magnoliopsida > Sapindales > Rutaceae > Zanthoxylum > Zanthoxylum bungeanum. Next base: position 20,120 of record SKCR01046247.1, on the reverse strand, counting down.
GGATCCTGTCGGAGAAAATAAAAGAAAACAACAAAGCAAATTACAATTATTAGGAAAAGACAAAGATATATAATATTTACAAGAAAAGTAGCGGCTTGATTGACGTCTATGTGTCAAGGACAAGCTTCCCATCCAATTTTCTTATAAATTGGCAAACAGGGTCTTTTTGAGTCAGATTCCCGAGACTTAAAATTGTGCATATAGCACACGAATTTCGTGATACATATATCCACTAGGATGCGTCTTAAGAGTTTTAGATATATCATCCAAAGACTCCTTACTCAAGCCATCCCTAATGAAATTAATCTTATCTTCGCGGTTATTAGACACCATTCCTAAAGAACGACAACGAGTATCACAAAACATACGAGCACATTTACAACAAACACACATTCTTTTGGCTCTTCTCTTTTTAGCATAGGTGCTCCTTCCTAAACCAGGCAGATGTGAAATAAAAGAGTCATAAGACTCACCTGCCAATCGGACCCGTGCTTCAATAATCCAACGAATATCAGTAGGAATACCTTTGATCATCAGTAGCTTTATCCGTTACAAGCGAGCTTTGTAGACTTTCATCAGAGATTTTTGAGGGAGAGAAGGAAATTGCTTGTGAAGATTTGCGAGAGCTTCTTCCATCGTGAAATGAATAAACCTGCAAAAATTAAACACGCAAAAATAAAACACACCAGATCACAATATATACACAAATTACATGGGTTGCCTCCTTGATAGCACTAAGTTTAACGTCGACAGCTAGACGTGACTTCTCGAACGTTAGGTTGGATCTGAAAGTGTGACACTTTCTTTTTGTCGCTCAAATGATTCTCCCCAGTAGTGCTTAACACGATTGTTTTTAAACTTTGAAAGTTTTGTTGGAGTCAGGATCATGTATCTCAACGGCTCTATCTGGTAAAACTTTGGTGATCACAAATGGACCTGACCACCATGATTTTAGCTTCCATGGGAAGAATTTCACCCTTGATTTGTTTAACAGTACCTCCTGCCCTGGTTCCAGTTGTATGCGCACTAACTTCTCATCATGTCTCTTATTGGCCTTTTCTTTGTACAATTTGGCATCCTCAAAAGTCTGATTGTGAAATTCCTCCAATTCGTTGAGTTGGTGGAACTTTTTCTCTTATGTTTCTTATAGTGCAAGAATTGGCTTTTTCAGTGCTAAAGACGCTTTATCTTCAGGCTCCACAAGCAATTGACATGTTTTAAGTTTGTCAGTAGAACTTTGCATTGCATTGGAGTTCTGAATGGTACTGTGTATCACATCAAGTTTGAAACATTCCTCCTTCTTTTCATCATCTGGGAAATTCATGACCTTGAAAACATTGAATGTTACCTCTTGGTCATGTACCCTCATGGTTAATTCTCCTTTTTGTACATCAATAATGGTTTGACCTGTAGCCAAGAATGGTCTGCCGAGGATGATTGGCACGTCTGCGTCTTCCTCCATATCAAGGACAATAAAATCTGCTGGGAAAATGAATTTGTAAACCTTTACCAGCACATCCTCAACTACGCCTCTTGAAAATACGAGCGTTCTATCAGCAAGTTGTAGAGAGACTGAAGTTGGCATTGTTTCTCCAATCTGTAATTTCCTGAAAATAGAAAAAGGCATCAAGTTAACACTTGCACCTAAATCACATAAAGCCCTACCAAAGTTATATTCTCCTATGATGCAAGGAATGGTGAAACTGCTAGGATCTTTCAACTTTGGGGGAAGCTTCCTCTGAATAATGGCGCTGCATTCTTCTATCAATGCTACTGTCTCGTAATCTCCCAATCTCCGTTTTCATGAAAGAATGTCTTTCATGAATTTTACATAGCTGGGCATTTGTTCCAAGGCTTCTGCAAATGGAATGTTGATGTGTAGCTTTTTGAACACCTCCGGGAAATGAGCAAACTCCTTGTCCAGTTTTTTTTTCTGAAGACGCTGAGGAAAAGGTGGAGGTGGAGTGATATGTTCTTTTTCCTTTGCTTTTTTTTCCTCCATTTGTTGCTTTGTTTCTTTTGGAACTTCCTCAGCAGTTGTTTTGGCTCCAACATCTTTGTTGATTTCAGTACCACTTTTTAACATGATGGCATGACATTGCTCCTTCCCTCGGTTCCTTGGATTAGGTTCTGTGTTGCTGGGAAGATTACCTGACGGTCTATAACTTTGAGCATTGGCCAATTGTCCGATTTGATTCTCCAGAGCTCTGATGGAAGCAGATTGGCTCTGAAAGATAGTATCATATGCTGCTTGTTGCTTTTTGAACATCTCTGCAATCCATTCTTTCATTTCTGGTTCTTTTTCATGTTCCTGGCCTTTGTTCTGTTGTTGAAATCCTGGTGGTGGATAGTTCTGCTGTTGGAATCCAGGTGGTGGATTGTTCTTTTGTCCTGAATTGTTGCTCCATAAAAAATTGGGATGATTCCTCCACCCTGGGTTGTAGGTGTTGGAATATGGATTGTTCCCCTGTCTGTTGAAATTGTTGACATAATTCACCGTCTCTTCAAGTTGGTTTGGTTCTGGTGCTCCTCCATATGGTGAACTTGTGGATCCAGTGATGAGAGTCTCCATGAATTTGCATATCTGATCCAGCTTGGCGTTGACTGCTGTATTGGCTCCACTTTCATAAATTCCTGCAATTATTTGGATCATGGTCCTTTCTGTTGGCCACAAGGAATTGTTGTTGGCCATTTCTTCGATTAGGTCTCAGGCTTGATCTTCTCCTTTTGCCATTAAAGCTCCTCCAGCAGCAGCATCGATTGTGGTTCTCATCAGTCCAGAAAGTCCATTATAGAAGGTTTGGACTTGAAGCCATTTAGGAATCTCATAGTGAGGACATTTCCGGAGCAAATCTTTGTACATTTCCCAAGCTTCGTAGAGAGTTTCTGAGTCTTGTTGCACAAAGGATGTGATGTCATTCCTCAGCTTTCCAGTTTCGGCTGGTGGAAAGTACTTTGCAAGAAATTTGGTGGCTAAAGTGTTCCAAGTTGTGATGGAACCTGCTGGTAGTGAATGTAGCCAAGCTTTAGCTATGTCCTTCAAGGAGTATGGGAAAATACGCAGTCTCATTGCTTCTTCAGCTTCTCAATTGTAATTGAAAGTGCCACAAACTTGCAGGAAGTTGCTGATGTGGGCATTAGGATCTTCAGTTGCATTCCCCCCAAACTGAACTGACTGCTGAATCATCTGAATGCATGTTTTGATGTCACCTGCATTTACTGGTAAGGGAGGAAGTATAATACAAGAAATGAGTCTTTCAACCACCGGAATGGTTCTGTCTCGAATGGGAATTGGTGGTGCAACCTCCAAAGGTTCAGGTTCCATGTTGACTAAAGCTTCTTGGCCTTCTTGCCTTTCCCTTCTCAACTGTCTGATGGTTCTTTCAATTTCTGGGTCAAGCGGTCGGAGTTCAAAGCTTCTGGTTCGTCTCATAAAGGATCTGAGAACCTGAAACACAAGAAAACAAAAACAATAAGTAAAAAAGAAATTAGATACAAGTAAAGGTATCTAACCTCTAAACTAATAGTGAAAGATAAATAATTCCCCGACAACGGCGCCAAAAATTTGACCGGCGTAAACACACACGTATAACGCAAGCGTACGTATCGTTCAAGTAGTATACAAAGTATCGATCCCACGAGGACTTAATACCAAATCTATTAATTTTATGAGGTCAAATGCTTACTAGTATCTAACAGGTTGATTGATTGATTTGAAATGGTGATGATTCTAAATTTAAAAATTACACAAAAGTAGGTTTAAGAAAATTCAATATTAAAAACTATCTAGGGTTGTGAATCTTTCTAATACATTTTAAAAGATGAAGTAGTTATTTCATGTTTGTGTAATAAATCGGTTTACTAACCTGGAACACTAAATTATGCAAAAGCCTCTGTCGATGGTCAGATGCAAATACCCAGTTTAACCCAATTGAACCATATGTATATGTCAATCAAATTATCTGGATTCATTAAGTTTAAGTTCCAATTATGGCTACCCCCGCCCGACAGGTATATGTCTATCCTGTAAGGAAATCTATTAAATGGTTATCTATCCTCAAGGAAGATCGTGGGCTATTAAGTCTAAGGCTGAAACCTAAAATTCCTTTGTCAAGTTTATTTTAGAGTTACCACATCAATCTTATTGGTGATCAGACAACAAGAAGCATTAAGCTTAAGACTTAATAAGTAAACCTTTAAATTACCCAAACTATAAAATAACCCCTTATAAACCGGTGATATTAGAATTCATCACAACCCCAAATAACTAACTTAGTTACAACACATAACTAGGGCTAGTAAAAACTTGAAAGTAAAAGACATAAAGTAAAAATGCTGAAACATAATTGCGGTAAAGTAAAAGCTGAAAAGTAAATTACAATAAAATAAAATGCTAAGGTAAAAGGATCAACTTTTACTATTTACTATTTAAATATCTCCCTTAATATAATATATTAACTTGTGATTATTTTACCAACCGTCCATATAGGCGGTAACCTGATTAAGTCAAATTAAGTCCAACCAACCATAAAGGCGGAATCAAATAAACCTTCCATATAGGCGGTAAGAAAATTTAATTACCAACCGACCAATCTGGCGGTATCCTTGATTAGTCTGGTTTAAACCAAATTAAAATAAATTACCAACAGACTAATATAGCGGTATCCTTTTTAAGTCAATATTTTAAATAGTGAATATATTATATTTAAGGGAGATTAATCTAAATAGTAACAGTAAAAGAATTACCTTTCACCCTAGCTGGGGAAGTTACCTCCTCATGGTGAATAGTAAAAACTGTAAAAAGTAAAAAAATAAATTATTATTACTACAGAACGTAATTAAAATTAATTACAAAACTAAAATTTAAAAGAAACTAAATAGAAAACTCTTTATTTACATCAGAGAAATGAGAGAGGAAGGTACCTCTGAAACTGAAATTTCGAGCTCTATTTATAGGCGTCAGTAGGGGGTCGGCGTCGCGATGCCCAGCTCACGTCGCGATGCCCGTTTTGTCGACGTGGCAGCTTCTGGTTCGTCGGCTTCAGATTCTGGATAAGGTGATAAGGTGACACGTGGCAAGGTGGTTGGGACTCAATTATTGCGACACGTTGCGGCTCGTGATTGGCTGATGAAGATTCTTATCTGCCACGTGTCAATTACGGATAAGTGAGTCAATAATTGATGCTGACGTGGCGACACGTGGTGATTGTGACTATCGTCACCGTATGATGATGACACGTGGCATGGCGCACGTTAGTAGATCGGCTGTGATGGTGACACGTGGCATGATGCACATTAGCAAAGTCAAACTTCTCAGATTCTGACACGTGGACCCGGCGCACGTTAGCATGGATCGGCGCACTTTAGGCGTCGCGACGCACAGAATTATGAAAATGCCCTTTTGTCCAATTTTCACTGTTTTGGGCCCAAATCACCTCTAGAGAGTCCTGAAACTTTATTTATCTACAAAATAACACAAAACACATCAAAATATTCCCAAAACTCAAGAAATTATACAAAATATTAGGTTAAATGAGTGGTAAATAGTGATATAATTACCACTCATCAAGCTCCCCCGTGGGCTATTCCGTACTCCCGACTAGGCCGCGAGCCTAGAGCAGCGTCGCCGATTTCTGTGTCCTACAGTTGTATTATTTTGTCTATGTCTGGCCGGTGGCCTATTTGTGTATGAGTTGAGATATGTCTGGCTGGAGGCCTATTTGTGTATGAGTTGAGATTTGTCAGGCCGGGGGCCTATTTGTATGAGTTGAGTTGATTGTTTTTGGATTTACTTTCAGGACACCTCGAGGTACTGGACTTGAATCCAGGTTTCATGATTTTTAGCAAAGGTCATGCCGAAATTTTAGTAGGAATAGAGGCTTATGGAGATGGGTTTCCTGTCTCCTATCGGTAGCATCTTGGCTTCGGGAGAGGTTACAAAGATGGTATCAGAGCGTGATTTAAAAGTCAGTAGCATGGTCTAGAGTCAATGAATGCATTGTGGGGTATCCGGTTGTCAGTGGATGTTTTCTGTTTTGAGTAGACCATGTAGGTCTTTACATGTAATATGAATATTTCCCTTTGTATGAGATGATTTTCTACTTGCTTCCCAGTCTAAGTGTATTAGGGTCTGTGGATGACTTAGTTTGATATGTATAGATTAGTTGTTTTCATATTAGAAGAAGCTACCTTGAGTTGAGACTTTATGAGCCATTAAGATTAGAGAATTCAAAGTAGTTATATAGTAGTAGTATTAGGCCCTTGTAAGGCAATGAGGTTATTAGCGAACCTAAGGTATGTGTTTGAGACATTTGAGATTAAGAATTTGGTGTATCACCATAGCTGTTCTCGAAGTTAGGAGGGGTGTGATAAACCCTCGCAGTTATCGGATAGTTAGGTTCTCTGGTTAAGAACCAAGTTAGTAAATTTTATCGTTGACGAACAATTGAAGACTATAGATATGGAAAAGAGTTAGCCCTTAGCCTCAATAGGTAAGTATGCAAATGATTAATAGAGCTAGACAATTTCTAGAAATGGATTAGAGAGTTTTCGTGTATGCATTGTGAATCAGATCAGCAGGTATAAGAACAGATAAATTTCGAGGATGAAATTTTATAAGGAGGGGAGAATTGTAACATCCAGAAATTCGGAAACTCTTCCGTAAGGATTTTGTATTGCAGATCGGGTCTCAAATGAGTCTATATTGGAGAAAAAAAGTTTAAGTGTTGAAATATAGTTCGGAATATTTTAAAATAGATATTTGATGTATTGGAAATCGCGTGACATGAAAGAACCACTTACGCGATTTATATATATTATTCTATATGGGGAAAGTTGCTTGTTTCAGCTATAAATATAGAAAACGAACTATGTTTGAGCTGATATTTGAACCATCAAACACATTTTTCCAAGACTAATAACTTTCGCGTTAAGAACTTTTAGAAATTTACAGTAGAAGAGCTTCAAAAATATGAATTTCCATGAAAGTCCCATGACAGAGGCCTGATTGTAATTTTCTGGGATCATAATATAATTTTCCGAATTGTCTATAAATACCCCATAGTTTTCAAAATTGCCAAAATGTAAAAATTCCAAAAACCCTCAAACTCGACCCCCCATCCCTAAAATTCTCTCCATCAGTTTATGCTTGGTCGGCCACTCCCCGACCACCGTCGACCAGCGCACCACCCCAGAAAGATGCGCTGGAGCTCGCCCACCCTCCAGCTACCGGCGGGGACGCAGAAAACACCGGAAACGGTGAGAAATAGAGGTGAAAGTCGTGCATATAGGTGTTCAGATCCCGGCTCGTCTCTTCGTTTCATGACCCGAGCTACCTGCCAAATTGAAGCCCTCGAATAGTACTACAAGATGGCGGTGATGATTTTTCTGATCCTTGATCGATTGCATGCAAAACGAGGAGAAGAAATATTGGTGAACAGTAATGTCGAATGAACAGTAGCTCCGATCGAAATTCTGTCAATTCCAGCGCGTTCGTGGGATCGTTTGGCGTCTGTATATGGCCTTGAAATCTTGGTAAGACCTCCCGGTAAAAATTCGTTAATTTCAAGTTTTCCGTTAATTGTTCGGATGTTTCCAGTAGCTTCGTAGAGTAACATAACGATATAAATTAAGTTGTCTAAGCATTACTATATTGAATTTGTGCATTTGGTAGAATCCGAGAGAAATCGGAGCTAATTCGATCGATCTGATAAGTAAAGCGAGTTTCTAGTAAAATCGCGTTTTACACGCATTTGTGCTTTGGTGAACATAATTAAGGATATAGGTTAATTATGATGATACACTAGTGCTTGAATAATTCAAGAAAGGTTCGGAGGGCTTAGGTTCATTCCACAGCATTTTCGAAGATTATTCGGAAACGCGTAATTTGCATATTCGGGCTACAGAATTGACATAGAACAATGTTTAATGGTGTAATATAAGTATTGGATGTATTATGAGTAATGAAACTGAAAACGAATTTAATTTGGATTTTCCCGGATAGTTTGAGAGTTTATGCTATCAGTAAGTTTTTCGTGATTAACGACCTTAACCGGCCATATTTTATGTTACAGATGGAGAAAGAGAGAGAGAATAGCATGGACCTTAGGTAAGTACCTCACTGTGATCTTACCTTAGGTAGACAAGGTATGATAGCTGATAGTATACTTATATATATGAATATAGATATGAGTGTAGATTTCATATTCGTAAAAATATGAAGCAGTAGTTATGGAGTCTTAGAATGTATGAACTGAGAGCTGTCAGAGGTACTATCAAGGAGATTCGTAAAAAAAACATGTATAGAAACAGATTTTCTGAAAGTATGCATAGTGTCGGGTTTCTAGATAGCAAGCTAGTATCAGCATGAAAAGTTTAGCACAAGCTATCCTTACATTTATATAGTTAAACATGTCTCCTAGTAGAACACGTTTTCAGTACGAGAGATGAAAAAGTTTTGTAAAGAGTTTTATCGAAGTTTTCCAGACTTCAGTTTAGTTTGGTCTGAGTGTGGAATCAATGTAAGAAAGGTGTTGATATGATTAATGACACGTGCGACCATCATTCATATGGTTGAGTTTGTTGAAATGGGGTACGGGTCCATTTTATATGTATTGGATGAGTGAGATGTCACCAACTCATAATTGGGTGTGGTCGACTCTGCTGTTATATATATAGGTAATTACAATGCATTGCATTGCATTTCATTGCATGACTTACATGATCATATGGTTGTTATGATGATATATATGCATTTTGCATACCCAGAATGAGACACAGTGTTCATTGACAGATACAGACCCGGGACCAGAGGACGACGATGCGTAACGCCCCTGGATGCTAGTTATAGTGAGTGGAGATTTATTTTCCTTTTCGCAAGTTGATTTTATAATTACCTGTTTCAGATTAAAATCTATTTCAAGACTTATTTTAAAGGTTTTAGGGCGTTAGCCTTGTTAAACTTTCAGTTACATGTTAAATAAGATTTGATTTAAAAATTTTAAAAGTTTATCGATAGTATTTTTATATTTTCGAGGCATGGGGTAACAACCCACCTCAGTATATAACTTGTGTTGGAAAGCGGCCGCGAGTGCGCAACGGAAAATTAAAATTATTATGCCACTTTCCATTTGCCCAAGACCCATTTGTTTTTATTATTCTACAAGCATAGGCATGTTACTATATATTCTAAGCATAAAACTCATAAAACATGCAAAGAACATAAACCTAAACATGCTAACTATCATAAGAACTCTAAATAAAATAAAGAAAGAAAAAGACTTACTTGAACCGAAGACTCCTCCAGTCCTCCCTCCAATCTACAAGTTTTTCTCGAACTCAGCAAGCTCTTCCACGTTCCAAAGATCCACCCAAGTGTGTGGCCTCCAAAGATGCACACACCAAAGCCAAAACTCAACGGCAAGACTACGCCTTGAGTGCACGGGTATTTTGCCCATGGTGCTAGCCTAGACAAATACCTCAAAACTTTTAACTCGAGGTTCCTCTAGTCAATTAGACTTAAGGATCCTCAAATTCAGTGGCTTACTCTCAAATTTAGAGTTACTCACTTATATAAACCCAAGATATTAAAGGTTTCGGTGTAAAAATTTGTGAAGAATTATTTGGGTTTATATAGTGCTCCAAAGACAACAAAATTAATTAAGAATCTGATGTGGGATAAAAGCTAATTTAATCTTAGCCATTGGATCTTAATTTAGTGGCTTAATGAGATATAAAACCCTAATAAGAGTTTGGGCCATATTAGAATTCAAAACAAATAACAAAAAAAGTTTTACTATTCACGTTACTATTCATGTGAATAGTACTTTTTTTAAATTCCAATTCCCAAAGTGCCCCCATCGTCATTCACCAATCCCTAAGCCACTATGGAACCTCATAAATGATCTGTTCAATAATTAAACACATTGAACCATTTATGAACAATTCCTACAGCAATCATATATGCTGTTATATTTGTATTGTGCACTGTTAACCATTGATTTCGACTTTGTTGTGTGTGACCTTTTGGATTCCCCTCAAGTTGGACATGAAATGAATCGTGATAATTTAATCGAACATAAATTATCCTCCGATCAGATGGTCGTTCGATTTCAATGACCAATGTTGACATCTAGGAACATGCCAAGGCCCCCAAATGAGAAGGAAAGATATATATACCCATTCTGTATGCGATTTACATATGATACGGTCCATCGCCTCACTGTATCCCCACCTATTGTCCTAGGGTACGGAAAGTGTCTACCCATATGGTCAAAGGTATGATGTTGATAGTGTCATGAATCATGCTAACCTAAGAATCTCACATGATTCTTCCGCTGTGGCCACAGTCTCAAGCACTGATCACACATATCAACCCTCAAACTTGAATACTACTCTTATAAGAAAATATTATCCGAGAGAGTGGTGATTATTTGTTGTATCTCTATAAATTTCATGTGTTTCAACAAATGACCCAATCATACCCTTATGACCTGATCATTTGAACCGGGGAAGGAGAATGTCAAAGTTATTTGATCCACACATAAGATTGTAAAGACCTCATGTCTAAGGACTAGTCATATAATCGATACATGAAAGTTCTCACAGACACATAGGATAAACACTCTATATGAAAACTTTCAGCGGTCAGTTCGATGGACACGAGCAACTCTTGGATCCATGTGATACACCAAGCGGACAGATCTCCGCTAGTAGCCTATGAGATCGGCTACCCCACTTAAGGGCAGATCATAACATCATGCTAGTCTCTCCGCTTTGTGAACGCCCAGATTATTCACAAAATTATGACTAAGAACATTTAAGAGTAATGATTCTTATAAGGCGTGGAAGCCATCGTCTTATTACTCCAATGGCTTTATTACAATGTTGATGATTCATATAAGTTATGTAAGACACGTATAATAAATATTTCCATTTTATTAATTAATGAAAATATTACAAATACATGTACATATAGCCCATCCACAAGTTGGGTATAGGGCATATCCTTAACAACTTGTACTGCTATGGAATTAACGGACAGAGCACATGTGCACATGTAGAGGACTGGGGGGACGGCGATACGTAACGCCCCCAGATCCTAGTTCAGGACTAGGGATGACAGATGCCCCGAAATCTTGGTTTCAGAGCTTGGAGGGTAGCATAGGTCTGCACCCCCAGTTCTAGTTCAGTGGCTTGGGGGATGGTGATACGTAACGCCCCAAGACCACTAGTTTCAGGGACATGAGTGACATACTTTGGGGGACGGCGATACGTAACGCCCCCATACGTCAAGTTTTTAGAGACAGATACGAGCTTTTCAAAAACAGATTTTCAGAAATGGATTTTCAGAGGCAGATTTACAGAAAATGATGGTTTATAAACGAGTTTTCAAGAAAAAATAGTTTTAAAGGAAACTCAGAGATTTACAGACAGAAAAGGATTTCCAGAAAAGTTTCGTAGGAAGAGATTTGTTTTTAGACAAGAAAATAATTTTTAGAATGATTGGCTTTCTTGAGATATTATCTTTGATATGGAAATTTAGTGATATCTAGTCCTGATTTGATAAGTAGCATTGTAGTATTCTATGAGTATGTGCCTTGTATAAATTGTGTGTTGAGATGCATGATCGATTTGTGTTATTAATGTAAGAGTTGAGTGTTGGGTATTTACCATATTTAGAATGTAGTTGAGAGGATTCCAATTGATGGAATCAAGCGTCAGCATCTTATGTTACATGGAGGTCTGAGGTTTCAGTTTAGTGTTTCAGTAAAAGTTTTACAGTTTATATTTAGTTAATGTTGATGTATTAGCTTATATAGTTTATATGAAGTAACCAGCCATAGTTTAAGCTGACTAAACCACCACGGGTTTTGGATGGCTTTAGCCACGGTTTTGGGTGGTTTGGTAGATAATAAGTTAGTTCCGGTTCGAAGAAAACTTGATATTGCTAGTATATAAAGTATAGCTACAGTGCAGAGTATGTATGTACGTAGATGAATGCTTCTAGATTGGTGTATGAGAAATGCCAGAATTCCGTAGATGTGAGGATTAGTGTGAAATCGAGAAGATAAGTTCGTTTCATTGTTGATTCAGTTCTATATGTAAATTATCCAGGTATAACATAAGTAAACGGCCATCGGGTAAGAATGTGATTTATAAGTTTAGGTATTTACATATGTCTACTTTCTATTTAAGTTCTTATTGTCATGTGATATATTTTTATAAGACGTGAGTACTTACTGAGCTTTATAGCTCACACCTCGACTGTTTGCTAGTTTTACAGGTTCGCATTGGACTTACAGTGCTAGAAGATTTTAGAGGCGTCTTGCAGACAGCGGATCACCCCGATGCAGTCAAGTCGGTCTTGAGTCATTGAATGGTTCTGGGATATGTATTTGGGCTCCCACAGTTTTAGTTTTATTTATTTGTATCTTATATATAATTTTAAATCGTGTTGAGCACGTAATTGGTTGTATTTATTTGTCTATGTCTGGCTGGAGGCCTATTTATGTATGAGTTGAGATATGTCTGGACGGAGGCTTATGTATGAGTTGAGATTTGTCGGGCCGAAGGCCTATTTGCATGAGTTGAGTTGATTGCTTTTGGATTTACTTTCAGGACACTTCGAGGTGCTGGACTTGGATCCAGGTTTCATGATTTTTAGTAAAGGTCATGCCGAAATTTTAGTAGGAATAGAGGCTTATGGAGATGGGTTTCCTATCTCCTGCCGGTAGCATCTTGGCTTCGGGCGGGATGTTACAAGGGCGTTATCAAGGGGAAGAATAAGAGATGGATAATTTTTATGGATAATAAATTTTGTGAAGGAATACATCTCAGTATAGATAGTGTGTAGATTATACGAACTACATTGCTATACGAGAACGAAGTGTTTTAAATAGGACTTCAAAGGATTAAGCTTTCAGCTATAAAAATCGAATAGAGTATATCAAGATAAAAAATTTCTAGAGGTCGTAGTATCAAGCTCAGCATTAGAAAGGATTAGAGGACGAATCCCATTTAAAGCGGGAGAGAATTTCTAACGACCGGATGTCACAACTACTGTTACACTGTGGGATGAGTGTCACATAACCTAAATTATGTTTGGACATGTATACACTCATGAAATGATTGTAGGGGATAGTCGGTAAAATTCTTCGAGATTTCGATACGAGATGGTACGATGTTCCACTCCAGACAGCTCATGGTATTTGGACCATAGCTTTCTCATACAAACTCCCATTTTTATGAATTTTATATCGTCAGAGACATACAACTTTAGTGTTGAACATATTTCTAATTTCGAATCAGAAGTAAGTTAAAATTATAAATCAAAAATTCGGAAGAATAGTACTTGAGGACTATTCTAGTAAATTCTCAAAGCTTCTCTAAATTCTCAATTCTTCTCCAACTTTACCAAATTTCAAATAGCCCCTAGTATAAAATGGGGATACTATTCAAACATCCCTAAAATTGGAAGAGAAAGAAGAAAACGTAAGAGAAGAATAAAAAGAGAGAAAGAAAAAAGAAAGAGAGAAGAAGAAAGAAGAAGCAAAGAAGAGAAGACAAATACAAAATCTCCACAAGTTAAGAAGAGGATTGGCAACCATTGAGAGCTTGGAGAGTGAAGGAAATCAAGAGAAAGAAGGTAAGAAAACTTGACCCAAAACTTAGATTGAAATATTCTAAGAGTATGATGATAGATTAGGGCTTTTGGCATGCTAGGGATTTTCATTTTTGTGATTGATAAATAACGAAATTGATTGTAGAATTAAATGTCCAAATTTTGAAAATCTTAAGGGTTGAGCTAAAAACAAGAATGATAAGATTAAAGAATTGTTTGAGGATGATAACTTGGTATAAAATATGTGAAGTTTAAGTTTAATGGAATGGTTTGTGCAATGTTTTTTATATAGAAGTGTTGGTGATGCATTTAGGTTAATATAGACTTTGGGAAGCAAGTTTAGAATCCTGGAAAACAGGCTAGCGTCGCGACACGTACTGGGAAATTTTCACACATTCATTTCTGGAATGTGAGCATCGCGACGCCCAGGGACTTACATCGCGACGCGTAGACAGATGATGCTCACTGTATTGTCAGCATGTGTGAGCGTCGCGACACCCAAGGGGCAGCGTCACAACGCGAGATAAGAATTTTCCCCAAATTAGTTTTAGTTCAATTCAGTTTCACCCTAGCGTGTTAGAGGCCACCCTAACGGTCTTGTATCAGCTTGCATATATACATTACATCATGATGTACGCATGATACACATTGAAGTGGTGTCGAGTACTTAAATAGAGAAATTTAGACTAATTCCATAATGTATTCCTCAACCCATTTTCTAATCAAATTTATCAATTATAGATCATCGCAAGAACCGTATTTTCCTTCAACGGAGTAAATAATGTAATCAGTGAGTGGATACTTTTCTTTCAAAGTTGATTTGTATTTATTTGTTATTAATCAAGACTTACTTTTAAATATTTGAGAAATTTTGAGATTTTAAAGCATGATTTTATAATCTTGGAGGCATGGGGTAAAACCCACCTCAGATGTAACTTGATACGGATATGGAATTGACGGATATCGATAACCAATCCGGATATAGACGTGTGCACACGGGATACGGGACTAGGGATGACAGATGTCCTTAGATCCTAGGTATTGGGCTAGTGGGATAGTGAGGCCCCTTGACCAGGATTTCAGAGATAGATTGGTGGCATTGATAGCACCATTGTTTGCTGGTTTAGTGGTTTGGGGGATGACAAGATGTAACTCCCCAAGACCACGTGATTATGTACAAATGACAGATTTCAGTGATAGATTTTCAGAGAAAAGATTTCAAAGATGTAGTTTTCAGAAATGAAAGTTTTATTAAAAAGTTTTAGAAAGAAAATTTAGTACTTTCGAAAAGCTCAGAGTTTTGCAGACATAAAAGTTTTTCCTGAAAAATTTTACAGAAAAGAGATGTATTCAGAAAAGAAAATAGTTTTTAGAAAAAGATGGTTTTCTAGTGACAGTTTCGGTTTTAGAACTAAGTGTTTTCATAAAAGCACCTCAATTTTTGTTTAATTTTTCACTCACTTAGATCGTTCAAACGATCTAACCCCCCTCCCTCACTCCCAGTTTCTTTGTTTTGCAGGTTACTTTGAGGACGAGCTCAGGAGGATGGATACTGATGGCAGTCAGTAGGGTGTTCAGTCCACTAGGTCAAATCAGAGATTGAGTTCAGTCAAGTCAAGTCAAGTCCAGTTTCAGACACCGTATAATAAAGTTGTATTCTTGTATAAAGTTATTAAGATTATTGATGTTGAGTACTCAGTTGTCTGTGTATTGTTTTATATTATATGTCATGGTTATGGGCAATGATCCTATTTATGAGACTATATTTAAAAAGAGTATCAGTGTTGTTTTAGTTAGAAAGACAAAGGCTCAGGGGAATAGTACGGCCTATTCCCTGCCGGTAGCATCTCCCGGATTGAGGATGTTACACTTCAATATTGAAGTGTCACTATAAGAAAACGTGGAATTACCGACCGACTATTTCAGTGGGTAATTTTTTGGTATTTACCGACCGAATACCTACCGAAAAGAATAAAAATAATTTCTAACCAATTACCGATCGAATATTCAGTCGATAGTCAGTGATAATATAGCGTAGAAGATTAATTTGGCGCCAGTTTATACCGCTAATAATTACTGGCAATTGATAATAAATAGTCACCGAATGAATAACATCATTTTCTAAAAAAATAGCGACCGAATTAATTATAAAAAAATTAGTATATTCCTTACAAATTAAAAAAATATATATATGTCATAGCTTATTGGCAACTATGCTACACATTCAATCTTGAGGTCAATGGCTCAAGGCACACAAATTACATCAATTAGTAGAATTAAATGTGGATTATGTGGGTTTAGTCTGAGCCTGCTCTTGGGTGGTACTAAGGCCTAAGTGTGGGGCCTGTGGTAGGCCCCATAAAATTTCTTTTAAATCTAGTGAGTTTACTGACCGAATTACAATTCGGACTGTAAAATCTAACTATTTATTTATTTATTCATCCGGTCGGTAATTTTACTGATCAAAATATAGTCGATCGGAAAGTTGCAGACCGACGCTATTTTGATCGGTAATTTATTACCGACAAGTCAAATACTGATCGAATTTTTAGATTACTGACCGCATATTCGGTCGATAATCTCCAGTTTTCTTGTAGTGTGGCTCTCTTCAAATATTATTATATAATATTTTATCTTTCTTCACTTTATTATAATGGTAGTGTTGGAGTTACTATTTATTTATTAAATAATATAACTTAAATGACTCATTTAATTTGATTAAAATAATATAAATTTATTTACATTATCTCTATTATATTAATATAATATAATTTTTATATCACTTAAAATCATATAAATAGAGTGGTCTCCTTTCATTTGATTAAAATAATATAACATTGTTTTTATTTGAAGAGTTTTTTGGAAGAGAGCTTATTTTTTCACTCCTCAAATTGCTACATATGTAATCAAATAGGTATTTGAAGAGTGAATTTAGATGATTCTTTTGGAGTTGCTCTAATTTTACTCTTCAAACACCTATTTCATTACCTATTTAGCAAATTGAAGAGTGAAAAAAATAAACTATTCTCTAAAAAACTCTTCAAAAAAAAATTAATGTTATATTATTTTAATCATATTGAATGGACCCATTTTAGTTATATAATTTTTATATATACATAATTATAAGTAATTATGATGACGTGTATAAAAAATTATATTATATAAATAGAAGAGAGATAATGTAAATAAATTTATATTATTTAATCAAATTAAATGATATTTTTTATTTATATTATTTTAATATATAAATAGTTATTAGTTAGTCCAACTGCCATCACTACAACAAAGTAAATAGATATAAAATATTATATAATAATATTTGAAGAGAGATGAGTCACTCTTCAATATTGAATAGTGAAAAGTAAAATCCAATTTGAAGAATCTCAATTGATGTTTCTTTTGAAATTAATTTTGATGATGTGGCTCTTCAATTTATTAATTAAATAATATTTGAAGAGTCTTTTGGAGTTGTTCTTATTACTTAGTTATGTTGTGACTCCTATTTTTTCATTTTCGATAGGGACCCTAAATATTAGGACTTTAGATGAGTTTTAAAATAAGTAAATATTATAATGTACTAACACAGGGCTCGCACTTTGTGCGGGTTGAGCATATATTTTAGGTATTGATCTTGTAAATGTCTTGGATTTTCTCGGTTTTACAGTCTAAATGAGATAATTGATTTACTTACATGTAATATTTATGTCTCTTTCATTTGTCTCTAAATTCTCTTTCATTTGTCTCTCAATTCTCAAATAATATTTATAATTCATTGTGTAGAAGCTAATAGTCAGAATCTACATCCTAAAACACTGTAAATAATAATAAAAAAAACTTATGAAATAAAAAAAACTTATAGAATTTATTCAAAATAAAATAACAAATAGCAATAGACCCGAAATCCTTAAAATTGGCTAGGTTTTCTGTGCGACTACTATTTAAGTTTCTTATTTTAATAGGAGAATATATTTTTATATTGTAATATATTTTTTATTTTATTAAATTTTTATTTTTATTTTATATTTTAATAATAAAAATATTAATTTTAGAGATTATGTGCCACGTATAGTTTTTAATTTAATAGAAGATTATAATATATCTTTTTATTATAGTGTGTCTATATATATATATATATATATTGTCGGATTATCTGTGATATTTTTCAAAAATTAATCAGACAGTATTATATATTTTATTGTTATAATAGGGTTCTTATTTAATAAATTAATTAATTAATTTAATTTTATAATTTAATAGTATTTTTAAATTGTAATAGGATAATATTATATATTTTCTTATTATAATAAAAATATTATAAAATTATAATATATATTCTATTGTAATAGATTATTTATTTAATAAAAAATTAATTGTAAATATATTTTAATTTTATAATTTAATATTAAAAAATTAATTATAGAGGTTAATTGTAGAGATTAAGTGCCACATATGTTTTTTATTATAATGAGATATTATAATATGTTTCCTTAATATAATAGGTTTCTTTATTTAATTTTATAATTTGATAATAATAAATTAAAAAATATTAATTAATTAATTAAATTAATAGTTTTATTACTTTAATAGTATATTATATTTTTATATTATAAAAGGTTTCTTATGTTAATAATTTATTATTTTAATTTTATAATTTAATAATAAAATATAATTATAGAGATATTTTAATTTTATAATTTAATAAAAAAAATTAATTGTAGAGATTAGATTAATTGTAAATAATTAATAGTGTTTTTTTATTTTAATATGATACTATAATATTTTTTTTATCATAATAGAATTTTTATAAAATTATAATATATATATTTTTTATTTCATAGATTTATTAATTTAATTTTATAACTTTAATATGAAGTAGCCACGTGACGCGGTGAAGAGATTTAAAAATGTTTTAACTTTTATATATATATATATATATATATATATATTATATATATATATATATAAATTAAAACTTTTTAAGCCCTCTCAATGCAACACGTGGGCGACTCAATTTTGAAATAAGAAAAATAAAATAAAATATTTTTAATTAAATATTGTTTTTTGGAATATCAGGGAAATCTCATGTCATCTATACCATGGTCATTGGATTGGTCCCCGGTTTGGATGTGTGGGTAAACTGGTGTTATCTTAAGCTCTTACAATAGGGCTACCCATGGCTTGAACCTGAGACCTTGAAGATAAGATCCCAAGCTTCAACTGCTGCGATGCGCTCCTTGGGGAGTGAAAATTAAGTTATCATATTCCTAATAAAAAATTAATAAATTGATCTATCATATTCTTAATCAAATACATATATAAATCTATATAGTTTATCTTCATAATTTCATCAACAATGATTCCTCTAATTTGCAGCCACGGAAATGAAGGGGACCATATGATTTAATGCAAAAATCACAAACATAATCCTGTAAATATAGATTCAAATATATTTACCATTTTTATTACTAATCTATATATATAATTTTTAATAAAATATGTTTACCATTTTCCCAACTAAGAATATTACTATTATATTTAAGAGAAATATTAAAATCCACTAAAAGTTCAATATTTTTATTATATTTCACTATTAAAAAATATAAATATTCATATAATATAATTCCAATAAGCATTAATTTTTATATGCCACTAAGAGCCCGTACTTAGCCAACTAATCATGCATGTATACAAACTCTATGCTAATAAATACTTCAATTTATTGCAAATTAGAGTTTTATGTACGTATGCAAACTCTACCCTATTCATTAGCGACGAAACGATGATGCTCGAAGAAATTAATGATTACGAAATAGCAGAAAGAGATAACAGTGGGAAAAAAAAAGAGTATGTATTTGATTCAAAAGCGACATGAGTTCCTTTATTATTATTTTTTTTAATTTCTTTAATTTTTTTAAAGTTTAATATTTTAAATTTCCGTATGGGAATATGAGGTTTAATTATTGCCACAAGTGATGATTTCTTGATTGTACTTTGATTTCATTATTTCAATTTTGGAGCACAAATTATTTATTTTTGATTAATTTGTCATTTTATTGTAATTAAATAATAATATCTCGAGTATTTTTCAGAATGGTTCTAAAAGCTTTCCGAATTGAAATTTGGAATTTGGAACTGATTGATATTGAAAAATAAGGCTCTATGTGTTGGAAAATAGATTGGAATATTTTTATGTGAAGTTTTTTCGTGTTAGAAAACGCTTGGTTTTGAGAACCGATTACACGATTTTTGATTATATCTTTTACGCGTAAAGTTTCTTATTTCGGCTATAAAGATAGAAAAAGAACTCTGATTGAGCTTATTATTAAACCATCAAACTAATTTTTCCGAGACGAACAACTTTCATGTTGAACACGTTTCGAAATTTATACCAGAAGGGCTTTGAAAATATAGATTTCCGTGAAAGCCCCATGAAAAGGGTCTGACTGTAATTTTCGGGGGTCAGATTGTAAATTTCAGGAAGTTTTCTATAAATACCCAC